>WNGS01057385.1:12279-25546 GCA_020271785.1 Procambarus virginalis
GCTGGTCTGGGTATCAACCATTACCTGCTTATATAACACTTAGCCTCATGAAATAATTTACTTCAACCAATCTATTTGTCTTCCCCTAGAGCCCTGGAGTCGTATGAGTAAGTCTGGACTGGAACTCACATGAGAGAGCATACGGAAGGTGATTAAAGGCCGTCGGCCTTTCTAATTTAATTATATAAACTAGACTGAAAATAGAAACGTCGTCGTCCCTTTACTTTCCTACTGTGTGGTCTGGTCAACAGACCAAAATATAACCATATCTACCTTGGTTCCATTGGCTTACCTTACAATAACCCCACTGGACTACCTGGCCACCTTCTATAACACGTAAACTCAGCTTAAATCCCTAACTCCGAATCATCGCTACAACACTCCACACCCGGTTAGTCTCCTATACAATGCCTACACAGCTGTGCACTCTACATTATTAAACAGTTAACACTGAAAAGGCATCACTGAAAGTACTCAGAGATTGGGTAACGATGTGTATCAGTGCTATACCGACGGCTCTGTGAAGAAGGTGGATGATTACCGGATGTGCATGCATATATTTGAACAATCTTCTCTCGTACATACGCAATGAAGCGCGTCAATGACTGGGCAAGTACAACTCAAACCGAACTTGCAGGCATATACTTGCCACTGAATTTTTAAAAGACAAAGGCATTGGACTATATACGTACTGTGACTCGCAGAGTGCACTCCTGGCATTGAACGTCACATAGTAGTGACACCCAGAAAATAGTCAGTGATATTCGAATGAATGTTTTAGCTGCTAAAGAAAACAGATTTGAAATTAAATTCTATGGATGCCATCACATGTTGGCATCTCAAGGCATGACACTGTTGATATGCTTGCAAAGACAGCCTGTAGAAATACCGGTGGTAGAAATTGATATGGGTTTTCATTACAGTGACAAAGAGAATACTTAAACAAAATATAATGAAGATCTCACCGACCTAACAAATTCACAAAGACCTGAAAGTTGTAGCATTAAATACTGTATTATGATAGATATCGTGAGGAGACATTCAATATGGGACTAATAGAACAAGAACCCGGAATTGATGTTATAGTGGCAGAATACGCTGGGATATAGACGTATCTGGCAGCTTCTCAAAACCCAAATGTGGAGTACACAATGTGTCAACTTTGTGAAAGAGAAGCATGCACTCTCTTGAACATTATTGTATATTTTAGAATGTCCCATACTGGCTACTTATCGCCCTCCTGGGCTAAGGTATTCTGACTGTGTAATTACTATATGAGACTGGACACTTGATGATATATTGGACTTGTATCCAAGATTGCCATGTAATATATAATTATACATGTATGTATATGATGTAACTATATAACCTGAGCTTGTAAAAGCACCTTAATCACCTTCAGTGATTAAGTGCTTAATTGCACACTAGATTCTTTATCAGCTATCTCACCCTGTCAGAGTAAATGAGACAAATGTATGTGAATGCATGTGTGTGTGTATATATATGTATATGTTGTGTGTGTGTGATGTATATGTATGGGTATAAAGTATATATGGAAGCTGATCAGAATTACATTTCATTTTCACCTTTGTAAATGTAAATTAATGACACTATGTAAAAGCACATCGAACACTTTATGTAGGCATACGTAAATCTGTGATCTATGTATTTACGTATGTAGGTTAGCTTAGCACTTTAAAAGCACCGACTCACCTTCTGTGGTTGATTGTTCATTAAACCCTTGAAATGTATGTTTAACTGATCTCTAACCCTGCCCATATGGAGGACAGAAGAAAATGTATATATGCTGGTTAGCATTGTAAATGTGTGACCACGTTTGTGGTAGAAAAAATTAAAAAATAGAAAAACAAAAAAAAATAAAAAAAAAAAATGCTTACAACACTGCAGACTCGACTTGGGGCAACAAATTCACATCGGGTCCCCACATTTAATTGCTTTTCCTTCGTGACTGCCACAGGTGGAGGATATAAAGGAGTCGTTGATAGAACCGCGGCTTCTACTAGACTGCCCTCCAGCCGATTCACAGCCTCCACCAACCACACCCATCATCCCATGGACCTTATAATCAGATTAAATGTATGTCTCCTTGTTACCAAGAACTTATGGCCTCTTGGCTGTAACATTGGCTTGGGCGGATTAAGAGATTGTCTTATTCTCTTTGGCTTCAGTGTGTGACCACAGTCTGACTATTCACTCTTTCAACCATCATTTGTTAAGTGTTGTAGTGCTTGACTCACTAGGTAATACTTTCTCCAAACTTGTGAATTACAACACCTCGCATATTTCCTCATCATTTTCTACCAGTCGTCGCTAGGACGCGGTAATTCACTCTTACAACCTGATCATTCACAAACCTCTTTCTCTTATGTAGCTGTGTTTGGGTTGCTCTCTAGCTTTAGCTGCTATGTCATTACATATTACTTTTCTGCTTCCCTTCTCTGACGTATACTTTTCCGCTACTCTAATCAGTGTTATTCTCCTCTCCATACCTTCTATTAGCGCTATTAGTTTAAATGTTTGCCTCCTTACACACCCTAAACCAGTTTCCTCCCACCTTTACCCCCCTCCCAACTGCGTCTCTGCAATGGTTGGGATATATTCGGCCTGGTCGTCTCAGCATTTTAAGATAGTTGCCCACCACATTCTGCAGTGTCCTGCTCCTTAATTTATTCACCCTTGTACTCTTCCAAGAATAACATGATTTTTTACAGTCGCCTTTCCTGTATGCAAGTCTCAATTATTATGTGTGTGTCTCTCTCCAGATGTGCACGTTGACATGTGCTTGCATTGTCGAGCGCTAGCTCCTGAGCCCCGCCATACCAGCTGTGGGTTGCCTTCTACACTGACTCCGGCTCTCTGGTTTCTTGTTAAATCTACTTTTTCAAACAACTTATTGAATAAGATGAAGACTCACAGTAACGTGGCTGAGGATATGATGACCAGACCACATACCAGAAGATGGAGAAACAACGACGTTTCGGTCCGTCCTAGACCATTATCGAGTCGTGTGTGTGGTACGACTTTATAATGCTCTTCGACGGAGCGAAACGTTGTCGTTTCGCCATCTTCTGGTGTGTGGGTCTGGTCATCTTACTGAATTAGGCAAAACTGGATCTCCCTTCAGTTCATTCCATTGGTTCACTAATTTTACACTGAGAAGTTCTAATTAACCTACCTTCCCTGTGATACCTATGTGCCTTAAGTCTTGACTCCATGTCTCCATGTTCTATCCCCTGCCTTAAACTGAACATTTCCACTATAAAAAGTGGAAAGCGACTTGAGAATGGTCAGGACGGACGAAACAGTCTGTCGTCCCTTCACCTTCTAGTGTGTGGTCGGGTCAACTACTTCAGCCAGGTTATTGTGACTCATCGCCTGCATTTTCCACTATTAAACTGAATAACTTTCCATGCAAATCTTGGCTGTCGTTATCATGTCTTCTCGACTTCATCTCTGTAGGTTTGACAAGGTTCAGATCCTCGCAGACGTGATGACGACTCGCTGAATACCTCTGTACGTGTTCAAACTTGGTTTCTAAGTTAACAAAGGTCCACACTGGGGCGCCATACTATCTAATATGTACACACAGAAATCACAATTACGTGATGCATCAATAAGGCAAGCGTCTGGGATGCTCTCGGACGCAGGTTCGAATCCTCGTCACGGCCCTTGTGGATTTGTTCACCTAATATGTTCTCATTATACTGAAAGCCTCAGTCCATAGGTTCCTAGATACATTTCTTGCATTTGGCAGCTTTACATATGCTAATATTAAGCTATATATTTCAGCCTCTGGTACCAGACTGGGGTGCCAACTTCCAGCATCCTCAGTTTTGCTGTCTCAGTGAATACACCCATATGGGTTTCACTGAGACAGCAAAACTGAGGATGCTGGAAGTTGGCACCCCAGTCTGGTACCAGAGGCTGAAATATATAGCTTAATATTAGCATATGTAAAGCTGCCAAATGCAAGAAATGTATCTAGGAACCTATGGACTGAGGCTTTCAGTATAATGAGAACATATTAGGTGAACAAATCCACAAGGGCCCATGACGAGGATTCGAAGCTGCGTCCGAGAGCATCCCAGACGCTTGCCTTATTTGAAGCATCACGTAATTGTGATTTCTGTGTGTACATATTAGATAGTATGGCGCCCCAGTGTGGATCTTTGTTAACCTATGAAACCAAGTTTGAACACGTACACAGAGGTATTCAGCGAGTCGTCATCACGTCTGCGAGGATCTGAACCTTGTCAAACCTACAGAGATGAAGTCGAGAAGACATGATAACGACATCCAAGATTTTGATGGAAAGTTATTCAGTTTAATAGTGGAAATGCAGGCGATGAGTCCACAATAACTGGCTGAAGTATGTTTGACCCGACCACACACTAGAAGGTGAAGGGACGACGACGTTTCGGTCCGTCCTGGACCCATTCTCAAGTCGCTTTCCACTTTTTATAGTGGAAATGTTCAGTTTAAGGCAGGGGATAGAACATGGAGACATGGAGTCAAGACTTAAGGCACATAGGTATCACAGGGAAGGTAGTTAATTAGAACTTTCTCAGTGTAAAATTAGTGAACCAATGGAATGAACTGAAGGGAGATCCAGTTTTGCCTAATTCAGTAAGATGACCAGACCCCACACCAGATGATGGAGAAACGACAACGTTTCGCTCCGTCGAAGAGCCATTATAAAGTCGTACCACACACAGACTCGATAATGGTCTAGGACGGACCGAACGTCGTTGTTTCTCCATCTTCTGGTATGTGGTTGGTCATCATATCCTCAGCCACGCTATTGTGAGTTTCTCTTATTCAATAAGTTGTTTGAAAAAGTAGATTTAACAAGAAACCAGAGAGCCGGAGTCAGTGTAGAAGGCAACCCACAGCTGGTATGGCGGGGCTCAGGAGCTAGCGCTCGACAATGCAAGCACATGTCAACGTGCACATCTAGGAGGAGAACACACACATAATAATGTGAGACTTGCATACAGG
This sequence comes from Procambarus virginalis, assembly GCA_020271785.1. Classification (NCBI taxonomy): domain Eukaryota; kingdom Metazoa; phylum Arthropoda; class Malacostraca; order Decapoda; family Cambaridae; genus Procambarus; species Procambarus virginalis. The sequence continues at coordinate 17,299 of WNGS01057385.1, forward strand.
AAAGGCGACTGTAAAAAATCATGTTATTCTTGGAAGAGTATCACGGGTGAATAAACTTAAGGCGCATGCCACTGCAGAATGTGGTGGGCAACTATCTTAAAATGCTGAGACGACCAGGCCGAATATATCCCAACCATTGCAGAGACGCAGTTGGGGGGGGTAAAGGTGGGAGGAGGAACTGGTTTAGGTGTGTAAGGAGGCAAACCTTTCAACTAATAGCGCTAATAGAGGTATGGCGAGGAGGACTAACACCGTGATTAGAGTAGCGGACAAGTAATACGTCAGAGAAGGGAAGCAGAAAAGTAATATGTAAATGCCATCGCAGCTAAAGCTAGAGAGCCAACCCAAACCCGTACATAAGAGAAAGAGGTTTGTGCAGCTGGGGGGTATAGGTCAGTGTAGGTCGGGTAGAGTGCTGTTACTGGGCAGCTGGGTGGGTGCAGGTCGGGTAGAGTGTTGTTACTGGGCAGCTGGGTGGGGTGTAGGTCGGGTAGAGTGCTGTTACTGGCAGCTGGAGGGTATAGGTCAGTGTAGGTCGGGTAGAGTGCTGTTACTGGGCAGCTGGGTGGGTGCAGGTCGGGTTGAGTGTTGTTACTGGGCAGCTGGGTGGGTGTAGGTCGGGTAGAGTGTTGTTACTGGGCAGCTGGGTGGGTGTAGGTCGGGTAGAGTGCTGTTACTGGGCAGCTGGGTGTGTGCAGGTCAGTGTAGGTCGGGTAGAGTGTTGTTACTGGGCAGCTGGGTGGGTGTAGGTCGGGTAGAGTGCTGTTACTGGGCAGCTGGGTGGGTGTAGGTCGGGTAGAGTGCTGTTACTGGGCAGCTGGGTGTGTGCAGGTCAGTGTAGGTCGGGTAGAGTGTTGTTACTGGGCAGCTGGGTGGGTGTAGGTCGGGTAGAGTGCTGTTACTGGGCAGCTGAGTGGGTGTAGGTCGGGTACAGTGCTGCTACTGGGCAGCTGAGTGGGTGTAGGTCGGGTACAGTGCTGCTACTGGGCAGCTGAGTGGGTGTAGGTCGGGTACAGTGCTGCTACTGGGCAGCTGAGTGGGTGTAGGTCGGGTACAGTGCTGCTACTGGGCAGCTGGGTGGGTGTAGGTCGGGTAGTGCTGTTACTGGGTATTTTGGTTATACAAGGTAGCCAACTCCATCAAAATATTAAATATGTACCCAACTCAATTAATGATTAATCAACCAATTACTCCATGGGATAACTGGGATCTATCAGTTGATTTTGTAAATGCGCCCAAGAAAGATAGTGTGCACTCTACATTATTAAAACAGTTAACACTGAAAAGCATCACTGAAAGTACTCAGAGTATGGGTAACGATGTGTATCAGTGCTATACCGACGGCTCTGTAGAAGAAGGTGGACGATGTACCGGATGTGCATGCAATATATTTGAACAATCTTCTCTCGTACATACAGCAATGAAGCGCGTCAATGACTGGGCAAGTACAACTCAAACCGAACTTGCAGGCATATATCTTGCCACTGAATTTTTAAAAGACAAAGGCAGTGGACTTATATACTGTGACTCGCAGAGTGCACTCCTGGCATTGAACGCACATAGTAGTGACACCCATCAAATAGTCAGTGATATTCGAATGAATGTTTTAGCTGCTAAAGAAAACAGATTTGAAATTAAATTCCTATGGATGCCATCACATGTTGGCATCTCAAGGCATGACACTGTTGATATGCTTGCAAAGACAGCTTGTAGAAAACCAGTGGTAGAAATTGATATGGGTGTTTCATTATCAGTGACAAAGAGAATACTTAAACAAATATCTAATGAAGATCTCATCGACCTAGCAAATTCACAAAGACCTGAAAGTTGTAGCATTAAATATTATGATAGATATCGTGAGGAGACATTCACATATGGGACTAATAGAACAAGAACCCGGCAATGTGATGTTATAGTGGCCAGAATACGCCTGGGATATAGACGTATCTGGCAGCTTTCTCAAAACCCGAATGTCGAGTACACAATGTGTCAACCTTGTGAAAGAGAAAACGTGCACTCTCTTGAACATTATATTGTAGAATGTCCCATATTGTCTGACTTTCGCCTCCCTGGGCTAAGGTATGCTGAACTGTGTAATTACTATATGAGTACTGGAACACTTGATGATATATTGGACTTATACCCAAGATTAACCATGTAATGTATTAATTATACAATGTATGTATGTGATGTAACTATATAACCTGAGCTTGTAAAAGCACCTTAATCAACTTCAGTGATTAAGTGCTTAATTGCACACTTGTTTCTCTGTCAGCTATCTCACCCTGTCAGAGTAAAAGAGACAAATGTATGTGAATGCATGTGTGTGTATATATGCATGTATATATGTATATGTACGTATATATGTGTGTGTATGTACATGTATGTGTATAAAGTACATATGGAAGCTGATAAGAATTGCATTTCACCTTTGTAAATGCACATTAATGACACTTCGATCACTTTATGTAGGGCATACGTAAATCTGTGTATCTATGTATTTACGTATGTAGGTTAGCTTAGCATTTTAAAAGTACCGAATCACCTTCTGTGGTTGATTGTTCAATAAATCCCTGAACTATATGTTTAACTGATCTCTAACCCTGTCCATGGAGGACAGAAGAAAATGTATATATGCTGGTTAGCATTGTAAATGTGTGGCCACGTCTGTGGTAGAAAAAAAACTGGGCAGCTGGGTGGGTGTAAGTGGGGTAGTGCTGTTACTGGGCAGCTGGGTGGGTGTAGGTCGAGTTGAGTGCTGTTACTGGGCAGCTGGGTGGGTGTAGGTCGAGTTGAGTGCTGTTACTAAGCAGCTGGGTGGGTGCAGGTCGAGTAGAGTGCTGTTACTGGGCAGCTGGGTGGGTGCAGGTCAGTGTAGGTCGGGTAGAGTACCCATTTGGAGAGCTGGGTGGAAGGGAGCCTAGTTAAAGTGCTCCTCGGTATATACTATTCCAATACGCAAAGATTTTAAAAGATTTACATACCTGAAGTTTTGTGTTAAAATTTATACTGTAAAAAAAAGATGGTGACTTAAAAATCATGTTTAATGTCGGGCTACGTCCCAAGTGACCCGGAGCGAGGCCTGGACGGCCCTTAACACCCACTAAACACAAGGGTGACGTTTTCACTTCAAACGTGAATGAGTCTCGCCTCTAGCAGCCCAAGAAATTAGCATGGTGTTGAGGCTCTCGTCTCTGCCGTAATGATGCTGCAGGAAGACGAGATTAAATTTTCCCGGTGTACTCACCTAGTTGTACTCACCTAATTGTGCTTGCGGGGGTTGAGCTTTGGCTCTTTGGTCCCGCCTCTCAACCGTCAATCAACTGGTGTACAGATTCCTGAGCCTACTGGGCTCTATCATACCTATATTTGAACATGTGTATGGAGTCAGCCTCCACCACATCACGTGTTGGAGAGAGGTGACTATGTGTATGTTTATGTATGGAGGAGGGGGTTGTAGAGAGGAGGGAGGGGTAGAGAGGTGAACATCTACTGTGGCCCTGAACATCTACTGTGGTCCTGAACATCTACTGTGGCCCTGAGCATCTACTATGGTCCTAAACATCTACTGTGGGTCATAAACATCTACTGTGGTCCTGAACATCTACTGTGGTCCTAAACATCTACTGTGGTCCTAAACATCTACTGTGGTCCTAAACATCTACTGTGGTCCTAAACATCTACTGTGGTCCTAAACATCTACTGTGGTCCTGAACATCTACTGTGGTCCTAAACATCTACTGTGGTCCTAAACATCTACTGTGGTCCTAAACATCTACTGTGGTCCTAAACATCTACTGTGGTCCTAAACATCTACTGTGGTCCTGAACATCTACTGTGGTCCTAAACATCTACTGTGGTCCTAAACATCTACTGTGGTCCTAAACATCTACTGCGGTCCTGAACATCTACTGTGGCCCTGAACATCTACTGTGTTCCTGAACATCTACTGTGGACCTGAACATCTACTGTGGTCCTGAACATCTACTGTGGCCCTGAACATCTACTGTGGCCCTGAACATCTACTGTGGTCCTGAACATCTACTGTGGCCCTGAACATCTACTGTGTTCCTGAACATCTACTGTGGACCTGAACATCTACTGTGGTCCTGAACATCTACTGTGGCCCTGAACATCTACTGTGGACCTGAACATCTACTGTATGTGATTGTACTGAACGTCTGGGAATCAAGTACTGCCTGTGCGGAGTGACATCTACACCTAGCCACAGTGGATATCACTGTGGCTTTTCTTGGCACAATCTGCTCAATAAGGTTGTTGTTGGAAGCAGAAGGAAAGGCCCCTTGACACGGCGATCGTTGTTGTGGTAGATAGGTTGTGGCAGTGACGGCCGGCTGTGGTGATGCTGTCACCTGTCACTGTTATTAATGACAGCTGATGCCGTTACTACTGACAGCTACTACTACTAACAGCTACTGGTTATCTTGAGATGATTTCGGGGCCTAGCGTCCCCGCGGCCCGGTCCTCGACCAGGCCTCCTTTTTTGTTACACACCCTCAGGAAGCAGCCCGTAGCAGCTGTCTAATTCCCAGGTACCTATTTCCTGCTAGGTAACATTGGCATTAGGGTGAAAGAAATTTTTTGCCCATTTTTCTCCGCCTCCACCGGGGATCGAACCTTGAACCTCAGGACTACGAATCCGAAGCGTTGTCCACTCAGCTGTCAGGCGCCCCTGACAGTTGCAACTGCTTTTGCTAAAAGCTACAGCGGCTGCTACAGTCAGCTGGAGCTCCTGCTACTGACAGCTGCATCTGTTGTAGCTTTCAGTTACAGTTTTTACTACTGTCAGCTGCTGTCAGCTGCTGTCAGCTGTTTACAGCAACTAGGGGGGGGGGAGGAGGGGTGCGGAAGACGCCCAGGCTCTCGTTCCGTCTATTCTGAGAACAGCAAATATAGGCCATCCCTAATTTCGACGTAAACACTGCTAGAGCCATAAATGTTTACGAGGAGGTGTAAACACAAGCTTCACAGACCTCTCCCTTCCTTCTCTTCCCTGCCTAAACACACGCCTCAAGGCAAGCACTGTTTCCTCACTGTTCCCCTCACCAGGCGCTCATGCCTCCCTCACACCTCCCCTTTATTGTTATGACTGACCTCATGCTTCATAGACCTGCTCTCATCAGTCATGGTGTGTGAGTTCCGGTTTTGGTTAAATTCTGAACAGCTAATCAATGTATATATGTATGAATGTATACTATGAAAATGGTATGACCTCAGCTCACCAGACTTTCACGTGAAAGGCACAGAACACAGAACAAAGAGTGCCACAAAGAGTGCCACACGGGAAAATGGTTTTCGAGAAAAGTTAAATAATTTGTAGGTCCAGAAGAAAGTGGCTTCAAAAGGTGGAATGTATGGAACTGGCTGAAAGAACTATTTGGAAAGCAGAATCACAGGAACAATTACACCCCACAACTACGACAGGCAACAACACTGCAACATCCTTAATAAATTTCTCCCAGTCAAAATATACAAAAAAAGTACTCTCGTTCATCTTTGTCAACATACAAGGACTAAAAATAAAGGCAAAAAACTCCATTCATAAATGGCCTCCTCAATGAGGTAAATGTGAAAAGAAAAGACAACTTAATACTGTCCTTCTTTGTAAACTACCATTTAATTGAACAAAAATTAAATTGGAACAGAAACCTATACAAGAGCCGGTCGGCCGAGCGGACAGCACGCTGGACTTGTGATCCTGTGGTCCTGGGTTCGATCCCAGGCGCCGGCGAGAAAAAATGGACAGAGTTTCTTTCACCCTATGGCCCTGTTACCTAGCAGTAAAATAGATACCTGGGTGTTAACCAGCTATCACGGTCTGCTTCCTGGGGGTGGAGGCCTGGTCGAGGACCGGGCCGCGGGGACACTAAAAAAGCCCGGAAATCATCTCAAGAAGAGAGAAGAGGTAAAGAACAATCCAAAATATTTCTTCACATATGTAAAATCGAAATAAATAACCTCTGCCAGTATTTGACCTATTGTTACAATTGAAGGTTCATACGCAGAGGACGACAAAGAAAGAAGTGAAATCCTACAAAATCAGTACAAGGATATGTTTAGTACCCCAATAAACAGCATAACTAAGCAAATATAACGTCAACTAGAAGAATTATTGGATGCGTTACGAGAACCTTCAAATCCAAAGATCACGTCACAATGCTCATACCATTCAAATCGCTAGTGTTGTCCAGTGTTGAATACTGTTCAATAAACTTTTTCCCCCTTGAGAGCAGGTAAGATTTCTGAAATAAAGGGAATGCAGAGACATGTACAGCACGCATAGACACGATAAAGCTCTCTAAATGATTTTGATCGTCTCACAGCTCTCAAATGTACTCTCTAGAAAGGAGATGAGAAGGATATCATATATATACATGGAAAATAGGAGGCCAGGTCCCAAATTTACACAATATAATACACTTACTGCAGTGAACGATATGGAAGCAAGCAGAATAGTCAGCGAGGAGGAGAGGTGCCATGGCACAATTAAGAAACATTTTGAATATCAGAGGTACACATTCTTCAACATCATCCCAGCAACTATATGAACTATTGCCAGAAGCAAAGTGAATTTTTAAAGAAAAGAGTGGACAGTTTTCTGCAAAAAGTGCAGGACCAACAGGGTTGTGGTGGATGTTGGGCCTGCGGCCGCTCCAAGCAACAGCCTGTTGACCAAGCTTTCACAAGTCAAACCTGGCCCCGGGCCGGGCTTGGGATAGAAAAACTCCAAGAAACCCCATCCAGGTACAAATAACCCTCAACCCACCTGCTCATACCCATAGTCATTTCGCAAACATTTCTATAGCAGGAGATCTTAAATGGTCAATGGACCCCCTACGGCTGTGCAGTAGAGCTTCAGGGAGGCTAAAAGGCCCCCCCCCCTGAAATTTCATTAATCTCCGAGAGGTCATCATCTCCTCAGCCTGTGGACAGCTGTCTTGAGACAACATGATCGGTCAGGCTTTCCTTGTTACCATATAGGCCAGACAATGGTCGCTGACTCTTCCTGGGATTTTGTGTTCCAAGTTTTATGTTTCCTCATTCTGGGTGTAGATTATTTGCTAGTCTACCCTTTACCTTGATGGAGCGACCATAGAAGCTTTCAAGAGTGAACCTGACTGGTTTCTGCTGGAGTTGCTGAGTCTGACTGGATGTGATGGCTACGTAGTCCTGTGGCTACAAAGACAAACTGTTTCAAAATCAGGCAATCCCTGAGGAAGGCTGGTTCCAGGCCAGGCCGACTGGAGAACTTTCGAAAATCGTCTATAGTAAACTACAGGAAGTTTCTTTTCTTACCTTCCACTAATCAATAATCAGTGAGAGAGAGATAGAGAGAGGAAAGCAGAGAGGGGGGTGGGAGAGAGAGAGAGGCGGTGGGGAGAGAGAGCGGCGGGGGAGAGAGAGAGGAGGGAGTAGGAAGAGAAGGGGAGAAGGAGAGAGAGAGGTAGAGAAAGCTGATGTCACTATTTTTATTATATATTTGTACATCTCATTATGTGATCTACCCTACACATATATAAGGGTTACATAGCGTCAACACTGCCTATGATCTACAATTTGGTTTCGCAGATAGTTAATACACAGCCAGTGATCAGTAGCCTGCGCAAACTTTTGGTATGTAAGGATATCTTCAAGAAAACGAAATGAATAGTCAATGCAACGTTCCAAGACCTCATACCAACGGTCTAAATGTGTTGATAACTGGCATTCGGTGATGTAGTGTAGAGATCATGCCGCAGTTCCTGCTCACAGAGTTTGCACCTGAAGTGCTCAGGATTGGAGACCCTTCACCTGTAGCCACCTGCCAACAGTAACGGTAACCAACCTAATCCTGGCAACCACTGTGTCGCACAGTTTGGTCGACGTTTGTGCGGCCCATAAACATATCATATACAATATATATTTATGCTAGTGTTTTCATGCTTTTTAGAGTTCGGATATCTATCAAACTTGAATATTGAAGCAACATTAGTCTCAACAACAGAGATGGGAAGATAGAGCTAGTTCAATTTCATACTTGTTACACGCTAATTCGGTTGCTTTGTCTGGTCTTATGATGGATATATTTATGTGAGACGTATCCGCTCAAAAGCGATTCTAAGCCCTTAACACTGTGCAGTGAGCAGGTCATTTTAATTGGTAGTATAAGGTTCTTGTTGTCGATCTTACAGAAATTTTAAATTGCTTGAAGTAGCTAGTGAGCTAGTTGTAGTGAGCTAGTTGTAGT
>WNGS01057388.1:0-18795 GCA_020271785.1 Procambarus virginalis
CTGTGAGTAATGCATTTAAATCGTCAAAATGTTTACCAAGTGATCTAACGTTTTGGTTGTAAACTGATAAACAGGTGTTATTTTGGAGTTTGTTTTTAGCCTGGTGTGCTGTGAAATACTTGCAATAATGATGATCAATGTGCTGGTTGGTGTAGATATGAGACAGAAGATTTTGATTAGGATCAATATCAGTGTGCATAGAGATGCAGAGGGATCACGATACAAGATACATGATATAGGAAAGCACAAGAATAAAAGCAAATACAATAAAATAGTAACAAATTAGATGTAAAATAAAGATCCAATAGATAGCCAGGAAGGACACAGAAGTAGATAAAATAAAAAACAAAAAATCAGTAGAGACTGACAATATAAATGTAAAATAAAAAATAATAAGAAAAATAATAATCATAAAGTAAAATGAACTTGAGGATAATTAGCTTAGTAATGGTTAAAAAAAATCCTATAGTTGGTATGAACCTAAGAAAACAAAGTGAACTCAAATAGATAATTCTGAAAAAAAGAAAACAAAAGATGACATGTATATCTGAGTAAATCTTGAATTTTACTCTAATATAAATCTAAGTGTAAAAATAAACAGGGTGAGAGTATATTAATGTGGAAGATTTTACTATGATACTGAGGTAGATGATATAAACAATTATACTATTACTTAATTCCAATAAATGATTACATGAAACAAAATACCAAGTTACTTTAAATATAACAGGGTAATAAGATCCCTAGGTTAGTGACAAGGGGATTAACTAAGAACAAATAATTAAGAGTAAAAAACAGGCAAAGATGACAAACAAAAAATAAAAATAAAAATAAAATTAAAAAACCTTTGGAAAGGAAAGGCAAGCTTAAGTACACTTTGGTTGTATGTGAGACTACAAATTATGTTCTGGTTATTCAGCTGTTATCCCACAATCATCCAGGAAAGAAGTGAGATGTGCCTCCGTGGTTATGACATAAGTTTTTCCAGAGTCAGTCTTCCTAGCTATTATTTTACCATCGCGCACAAAACAATGTTTAATAGCACGGAATCTTTTGCAGATTCCACGTAGTTTAAATAAGAGATTTTGTCTGAATCTGGTTAGACATTCGTTCACATAAACATTGGATTTCCTACCGACTGCAGCAGTGATAAGGTCAGACTTGCGGGAGCAGCTATCTAACTTCACACGTATCTTCCTGTTATTTGTGCCAGATGATTTCGTACCCACTCTATAAGCTGACTTGATGTCACTTGCTTCGATTAAATAATTCAGCTTAGTACGCAATTCCTCATACGCAATTCCATTCACAATTCCAATTCATCCGCAATTCCAAGCAATTCCTCATTGCTTCGATTGAATAATTCAGCTTAGTACGCAATTCCTCTTAGTAAGCAACTCATAGCGAACATGGACATAACACCACCAAAAAGCAAGAAACTTTCATTTAGGTTACACAGTGAATCAGCTTTAGGCAATCTTACAGATGCACTTCACGATATTAACTAGAATTTTGAATTCAATAATACCCAGGACATAAATTCATTAGCTAACCTCTTCCTCTCCAAAACTCTAACCCTCTACAACCTTCATTGTCCCCGTCTTACCAAGCAAGTAATTGACAAAAGATTAAACAATCCCTGGCTCACAAATGGCATTCTCAACTCAATCAACAAGAAACAAGAATATGAAAAGAAACTTAGGACTGGCCTAGTTTCAAAGGAAGTAGCTAAAAGGTACTCATCAATACTCACCAGTATCATAAGAAAGGCAGAACTTGCATATTATGTGAATAGATTCAATGAAGCAAAATTTATTTATTTATATATATACTAGAAGGTACATTGGGATTGTGAGGATACATAGTATAGTAATTACAATCTTGTAAAGCCGCAGCAATATTGTACGCACAGCATTTCGGGCAGGGAAGGCAAAAGGCAACATGAAAAGCACTAGGAAAACATTTCTAGTATCCTAGGAACTAAACAACACTCACATAACCAAATAAAACTCTACAAGGATGGCAATATACCGTCAACTGATTTAGAAATGGCAAATGAATTTAATAGCTTCTTTTCATTGGTTAGTGCTAATCTTGCCAGTAAAATCCCACAGACTCGGACACATAAAGAAAGAGATAAAGAAAGAGATCTAGGGGTGGTTCTAGATAGAAAACTATCACCTGAGGACCACATAAAGAATATTGTGCGAGGAGCCTATGCCACACTTTCTAACTTCAGAATTGCTTTTAAATACATGGATAGCGATATACTAAAGAAATTGTTCACTACTTTTGTTAGGCCAAAGCTAGAATATGCAGCGGTTGTGTGGTGCCCATATCTTAAGAAGCACATCAACAAACTGGAAAAGGTGCAAAGACATGCTACTAAGTGGCTCCCAGAACTGAAGGGCAAGAGCTACGAAGAGAGGTTAGAGGCATTAAATATGCCAAAACTAAAAGACAGAAGAAAAAGAGTTGATATGATCACTACATACAAAATAGTAACAGGAATTGATAAAATCGATAGGGAAGATTTCCTGAGACCTGGAACTTTAAGAACAAGAGGTCATAGATATAAACTAGCTAAACACAGATGCCGAAGAAATATAAGAAAATTCACTTTCGCAAACAGAGTGGTAGACGGTTGGAAGAAGTTAGGGGAGAAGGTGGTGGAGGCCAAGACTGTCAGTAGTTTCAAAGCATTATATGACAAAGAGTGCTGGGAAGACAGGACACCACGAGCGTAGCTCTCATCCTGTAACTACACTTAGGTAATTACATATTAACACATATATCTCAGCCAGCTATCCAAACTCTCTTCTCCTTTCACCAATGAGCCCGGCATATGTTGTGTCCATCATACACTCTCTAAAAACCAAGGCAGGGGAACACCAATGAAATTTCATCTATTGTATACAAGAGCGCCTGCCATGCCCTTGCCCCACCCATAGCTCTACTGTTCAACAAATCTATAGAGTGTCACACCTTCCCTGATATCCTCAAAAAAGCAAGAGTAATGCCAGTCCATAAAGGAGGCAATCCGGCAGACATAAACAATTATAGATCAATATCAAATCTACCCATTCTATCAAAAATATTTGAAAAAATTATTTACAAACAGCTCTGTCCCTACGTCGTAAAATTCGACATACTCAGCCCCTGCCAGTTTGGCTTCCGATCCCAAAAGAGCACCAATGATGCAATCATTAGTCTCCTTGACCTAATCTAAGCAGCCCTTGACAAAAATGAGTTTCCAATTGGACTCTTCATTGACCTAAGAAAAGCCTTTGATACTGTTAATCACAACTACCTCTTACTTAAACTCCAGCATTATGGAATCCGAGGCCTTGCCCTTGACTACATCCGATCCTATTTTAGTGACAGACACCAATGTTAACCATCAATGATATAACTTCTTCCACTCTACCAATTACCGTTGGAGTGCCACAGGGCAGCATCTTAGGACCTCTTCTATTTCTTATATATCAATGATCTGCCTAATGTCTCTAATATTCTTAAACCTATATTATTTGCTGATGATACTACCCTTGTCTATTCAGACCCCAACCCACATACACTAAATAATGTTGTGAATAATGAATTAAATAAGTCCACTTATGGATGTCAACTAACAAACTAACATTAAACATAGATAGACAACATCAGTAAGCTACAGATAGACAACATCAGTAATAAAAATGATGGCAAGTTTCTTGGCCTATTCCTAGACAAGAGACTCAACTTCAGCACCCACATTCAACACATAACTAAGAAAGTCTCTAAGACAGTTGGTACACTCTCCAAAATCAGATATTATGTTCCTAACTCTGTTCTCCTCTTACTATATTATGCACTAATCTACCCCTATCTTAATTATGGTATCTGTGCATGGGGTTCAACCACTGAAAACCACCTCAAGCCCATCATCATCACCCAGCAAAAATCTGCTATCAGAATAAAAACTAACTCTGCTTTCAGACAGCACTCAGCTCCCTTGTTTAAATCCCTAAACTTGCTAAATATTAACTTCCTCCACACATTCTCTTGTGTCAACTACAGTTACAAAACCCTGTTCTTAAATGCAAACCATGCTCTGAAACTCACCCTGGTTAGATGTAATAGGACCCATTATCACCACACCAGAAATAAATATCTCTTTGATATCCCCTTAATCTGTGTAATCACTCTATGCAAATTAAGGGACCTAGTCTATGGAACTCACTCCCTAGTGAATTGAAAAGCTGTCAAACTTTTGCCTTATTTAAAAGCAAAACCAAAAAGTACCTAATTTCATCTTCTTAGTTTCCTACACTCTGTATCTAGTGTTACCCAATCTCCCAATTTTTATGTACATAACCTAAACAACCTTATCATTGTGTTCATTGCTGTCTTCTTTTATGTGCTAGCCATATGCTGTATTGTGTCTACCAATTTTTGTAAACTACCTTTCAAGCTGTCATTGCAATCAATCTGAGCTACCTATGTGCTTTAATATACCTACAATTTTCTCTCATTTTTTTTCTTGCCTTGTATCTGTTATCATTTTTTAAAATTTTTTAAAGTATTTACCTACTTAAAATTTTCTTAGATTAAGGACCTGCCCGAAACGCTGCGCATACTAGTGGCTTTACAAGAATGTAATTACCATACTATGTATCCTCACAATCCCAATGTACCTTCTTGTATATATATATATATATATATATATATATATATATATATATATATATATATATATATATATAAATCAATCAATCAATCAATAAATTAACATGGACTCCGAACGTTTCCAGATATTATAAAAAAAGCGAGAGTAACCCCAGTCCATAAATGTGGTGATCTCACTGGTGTCAACAACTTCAGACCTATATCAATTCTGCCAAACTTGTCAAAAATATTTGAAAAACTAATTTACAAGCAGCTTTACTCTTATCTAGCCAAACACAATATACTAAGCGCTTGTCAATATGGCTTCAGACCCAAAAAGAGCACTAACGATGCACTTATTAGTATGATTAACTTGATACATGCAGCTCTTGATAAAAATGAGTTCTCTGTTGGGATATTTGTGGACCTACGTAAGGCTTTTGACACTGTCAACCACCAAAACCTTCTTCTTAAATTACATCATTATGGAGTCAGTGGTCACTCCCTGCAATACCTTCAGTCCTACCTTACTGACAGGCTCCAGTATGTTTCTGTGAATAATTCCATTTTTCCGACACTAGCTATAAACATCAGTGTTCCACAGGGCAGCATACTTGGCCTTCACCTCTTTCTCATCTACATTAATGACCTTCCAAATTCCTCTCAACACCTCAAACCAATCTTATTTACTGATGATACAACTTTCATCTTCTCCAGTCCTGATCCTCTTGCTCTAAATGGCACTGTGAATACTGAACTAAATAAAGTCCATCTTTGGCTAACTGCTAACAAACTCACCCTTAACATTAACAAAACTTTTTATATTTTGTTTGGTAATAAATCCTCAAATGAAATTAATTTAAGAATAAACAATATACAAATCAGTAGTAAAGTTGATGGTAAATTCCTTGGTGTCCTCATCGATAACAAGCTGAATTTCCAGGGACACATTTTAAACATAGCAAAAAAAGTTTCTAAAACTGTTGGCGTTCTTTCTAAGATCATATATTATGTTCCTCGCCCTGCCCTCGTGACGCTCTATTACTCTCTCATCTATCCTTATCTCAACTATGGTATTTGTGCTTGGGGTTCTACTACTCAAAATCGTTAACATCCTCTAATTACCCAACACAAAGCTGCTATTAGAACAATATCTAACTCTGGCCCCAGACAGCACTCGATACCCTTACTTAAATGTCAGACTATGTTAGATATTAAGTCACTGCACATCCTCTCTTGTGTACTCTATACATTTAAAACTCTGAATTGTAATGTCAATCCTGACCTTCAACGCTTCATAGAAGGTTGTAGCAGAACTCATGTGCACCACACCAGAAACAAATACCTATATGATATTCCAAGAGTTAGACTTAATCAGACTAGGAATGCTCTACAAATCAAGGGACCCAGAATGTGCAATGACCTTCCCAATTATGTCAAAGATTGTACCTCTCTCAACCAGCAGTTTAAGATGAAAACTAAGTACTACCTAATTAACTCCATGTAACCTACCTTACTTCTAAATGTCAACCCATGCCTTACTATTTAAAAAAAAAAAATCTGTTTGTTGACCAACTTGTATATTGGCTATTTTCTACCATGTTCCCCCCTTTCTGGGGGGAGCCCCGTCGGCTCCCCGGAGCTATCCCAGGCTGATATGCTAATGTCAGACTTTGGCATCAGTCATGTGTATGGAGTTCTTAGGCCTACCGGGGACCACGGCCAGAACCGGGCCCCCTCAGAGAGGCAAGGGGAGCAATGGCCTATAGAAGCCCCCGTGTGATTGGAAGCAATCTATGTCTGCCATCGACCAGGACAGGCACCCAGAAAGGTAAGCGCCCCAAAACAAACCCCTATTCTGGTTAAAATTGCTACCAAAAGTCGAACTAGTGGATAGAACTCCCCAACAGAAAACAAGCAAACTAGTATGACGTCACACGTCACCGCGCCGCTGTCTGCGCAGCTCCCCCCTCCCCGGAGGGGGAAGGGGGAGCCCCAGACCTCACACGCCGGCTATCCACCCATCAGTTCTTCGGCTGATGCTATAGGCACCGGTTATGTGCTCCGGCTCCAGTGGTTGTTTCAGCACTGTACCTAGAGTGTGGTGTCTGTTTTTCTAGGTGGTGCGTGAGCCGGGAGTGATTCTCCAGTACTCGGGCTGCATGCGCCTAGGGTTCCCTTCCCTAGGTGCCCTGTAAGTACACCCCTTGGGACTTGGGGGCCACCTTCCACAAGTTACTTGGGGTCTGCCCCTGCTAGGCCGTTTACTGCTTGGTTTTCGGCCGCTCTTTGTGTGCTCGGGTGTTCTGTCTCCCTTGATCGCCTTAGGGTAAGGGGCAGTTTTGCACTGGTGGGGCGCAGGGTACTGTGCAGCTTGTCGTTTCCCAATCATAGCGGCCGGCTCTGTTCCGCTTGGGTATGCTGTCCTCTTGCGGGGTTTTCTTTTTCTTTTTGTTTATCTACCTGGTGGGGGGGTCTGCCTTCGTTCTTGCCCCTTGGGTCCCTTGTGGGTTCAGTTCTTAGAAAGTTTGGTAGTTTTGGGTGCCGGTTAGCAGTACCCTGCCTGGGATTACCTGAGCGCGAGTCCTCTTATAGTAAACGCTCGGGACCCTGGGAAACCCCTGGGGGCGCGTGGGTCCGATGGATGTGACCCCAGAGCCCCCCCCCTCGCTTCCAGCGAGTTTGAGGGTTGCTCACCCCTTGTCTCTGGGTGACTCTGTTTTGCCTCCGTCTGCTGCCTGTGGGGTCGGTGACACCTTCGACCCGGAGTCCTGCGAGTTTGTTGCTCGTTGTGGCTCGGTTACCCAGTTGTGCTAAGCTGGTGCGGGCAGCAGAGGCGTTGCACTTGAGCCTTGGTGGTGGCAACGCTCTCGTGGTACATCCCCGGGAACCCCGGGGCTGCCCCGTTTTGGTTCTTGGTTTTTCCCCTGGATTCCCCTTCCTGCCTGCATCCGGTTCCTTACCGTCTGTAGGTTCAGGGCGGGGTTTGTTGGTGTTGAGACTCGGGCAGTCTCGGGGAAATCCCCTTCCGGGGTAGTGACGGGGGCATTTGAGCCTGTTCCTCCAGCCGTGTTGTAAGAGTCTGCCAGTGGGCTCCCTTCGTGTTTTCACGGCTGCCCCGGTTTTCTGGTACGGCCGGGGCTTTGGGGGGACGGCTCGGCCCCGGGGCCTGTCGTGTGGGTTCCCGGGGCTGGGGAGGGGCTGACTTGGGGGGCCTTGGCCCCGTTGGTCCCCGTGGGGGTTTTATCCCCCTCTAGGCGGGGCTTGTGGTTACGCAGAGTAGGGTTTTCCTCCCCACTCGCCGTACGTGCTGTTTGGGCGTCAGCCCCTCCCCGGGCTCGGTTCCTTGGCCTTTGAGTCGGTTGGTTCCGTCCTGTGGGTGGATGTTTCCCCCCACCCCTTGTTGGGACGGTGTTTTCGTCATGTTTCCCCGTTTTGGGGGTTCTACGTGACTACTGGTCTCGGGTGCGCCTGCGCCTTTGTGTGCCTTCGGGACTGGGTTTGGCTTCCGTGTTCTCGAGGGTACGGGAAGGTTTTTCGCTACTTCCCGCGTTATTGGAACGTCTGTCGGCTCCTCGTTCTTGTCGCCGTTTTGGGCTCTTTGTAGTCCGGTTGGGCTCCTTGTAGCCCTGTTGGGCTCATTTTGGGCCGGTTTGGGCTCCTTATGGGCCGGTTGGGCCACTTGTGGCCCTGTTGGGCTACTTGTGGCCCTGTTGGGCTACTTGTAGCCCTGTTGGGCTCCTTGTTGCCTTGCTGTGTGGCCCGGCTGTGTTTTTTTGGGCTCTGTCTTCGCTTCTTTGGCCGGTTTTATGATTCCTGCTCTCTTTTGGCTCCTTTTCTAGTGCGGTAGTCCTGGTTGCCGCCTTCCCGCAGGGCCGGTTGCGCGTTTTCGGCCAGCGTGTCGTGCGCCGCGGAGTTTGTTTTGGTCTGGGCGGTGTGTGGTGCTGGTGTTAGACGCCTTTTTGCTCCAGTGCTTCGCCTCTCGCTCTTCTCCCTTGCCGCGGTATGTGCCCCTTCGCTCCGGGGGTGTCCTGGGTTCCAGTTGTGGGGAGGCCGCCGAGGTTTTCCCTGTGTCATGGGTGGGGGCCGCCTTCTTCGCCTCTCACCTGCTCTCCTGCAGGTCTGGCTTTTTCGTCTTCACCTGGCGGTACTCCCAGGTTCTTCTGGGCTCGGTTGAGTCGTGTCACTTCGTGCCACCGTTCGCCAGGTGAGTTTTCTGCGGTCTGGCATCTTTTGGCAGGGCGCTGGATGCGGTGTTATATACCTGTCTTTATTTGGGTATCTTTTGTACGACTGAGACCGTTCGCACACCAGTGTCTGTCCCCCTTTTCACCCCTTCCTGTCCCACTCTTGTGCATGTCCAACCCATGCTAGGGTCATTAAGGGGTTCCACCTTTGTTAGTGTTATGAGGTGGGGGTTGTGGTGTTGGTTCTGTACTCGCCTGGTAGGGCTCCTGGCTGTGCTTGCAAGGTTTTTGCGCTCTGGTGTTTGGGTCCCGCCTATGTAGTAGTACTTGCGGGATAGTACCAGTGGAGTGCAGTGGTGCTATAGGCACCATCGGGGAACACTGTATATCCATCTGAGGTCTGCAGTTGTTACACGACCTACTTGCGAGCATACGCCTTCTTGCTGGTACGTTACCTTGGGGTTTTCCTTGAGGTGCTTCCGGGGCTTAGCGTCCCCGCGGCCCGGTCGTTGACCAGGCCTCCTGGACTGATCATCCTGGCTGTTGGACGTGGCTGCTCGCTGCCTGACGTACGAGTCTCAGCCTGGTTTGATCGGGTATCCTTTGGAGGTGCTTCTCCAGTTCTCTCTTGTACCACCCCGTCCTCGCAAGTTTAATAAGTCATTATTGACTTATTAGTTACGTGCATGGGTGACAAGCATCATAGTTTCCCTTTCAAAACTTCATGGAAAACACCGACCTTACTTAACCTACTTAGCATGTTAACATAAGCATCTTATGGTTTCGTAATTACAGTTGTTACTTAACCTATTATAGGTATAACAACGCTGAACACTGTGGGGGATTGCCAGTTATGCCCCTTATGGTCCGTCCGTGGACTTCCGGGGCACGCTTGCTTGCTTTCGAATTAGTTATGGCCATCCTGGTTGTGAGGAGTCTGTGGGCCTGCAGGCCGCTCCATGCGGCTGCCTGGTGGGCCTCCTCCTGGCCGGTCTAGCCTGGCCTCGGGCCAGGCTTGGGGTGTACACGAGCTCCTAGTTCCCCATCCAGCCGATTTTGAGCGGGGTTTCTCCGCCGTCGGTCGCCTGGTATGCGGGTTCCTGGGCCTGCTGGGTTCTGTCGTGTACTCACCTAGTTGTACTCACCTAGTTGTGCTTGCGGGGGTTGAGCTCTGGCTCTTTGGTCCCGCCTCTCAACCGTCAATCAACAGGTGTACAGTTTCCTGAGCCTATTGGGCTCTATCATATCTACACTTGAAACTGTGTTTGGAGTCAGCCTCCACCACATCGCTTCCTAATGCATTCCATTTGTCAACCACTCTGACACTAAAAAAGTTCTTTCTAATATCTCTGTGGCTCATTTGGGCACTCAGTTTCCACCTGTGTCCCCTAGTGCGTGTGCCCCTTGTGTTAAACAGCCTGTCTTTATCAACCCCCCTTTTTCGTGTCTCCGTGGGCCCTGTCTGGGGTCTGTCTGCTCCGTTCTGCCTTTGCGGGAGCACGTTGCTCTTTACCTGTGGCATGTTGCGGTGGTGCCTGTTGCTACTACTGCGCGTGTGCTTTAGTACCGTGTTTCGCGGTGGCGTGTCCTTATTCCTGGGGTTTATGTTTCTGCTTTTTCGTCCTGCCTCACCCCAGTTGTTTTTCCTGGCATCTCTTTTTGTCTGTTTTGCCTGCACTTACTGCTATGTTGGGGGGGGGGCGTGGTCGGTTTCCACCACTTCCTTGCTTGTGCGTTCCCTTGTTTTCCTCCTCTGCCACAGGGGTGTTCTGCGTGTGTTCCTTGGCTTCTAGGGCTTTTTTCGGCCTGTGTCCTGTGGTGTGCTTCTTTGTATCGGTCTGTTGCAGTTGCTCGTACCTCTTGGTTTGGGTCCAGTTCTGGCGGCAACCCGTCCGCCTTCTTGGGTTTTCCTTGCTTGCCCTGCCAATTGGTTTTTTCGGGGTCTGGCGATGTCCCGCGTCGGACCTGTCATTTCTGAACTCCTGGCGGGTTTGCTTGCTTGGAGTTTTTCTGTTCGGCAGACGTTCCATCTCCTTGTGCCACCTGAGTTCGGTGGTCGCGCCCGAGATCCTCTTGCGGCTCCGCCTTTTCCTGGGCTCGGAGGGGCCTTATTGGGGCTGCTTCCGTCTGCCTCATGGTCTCGCCTCCAGCTGGTGGTCGGTGTCCCACCTGCGTGTTTCTCTTGGCGGCAGTATGGGGTGTTTTGGCGGTCCTTCCTTTTCCTGTCCCTTCTTAGGTGGTTACTCTTGTTACCGTCGGCTTGGTTTTTGGTGGGGGTTGGGGGCCGTCGTCGTGCCGCATACTGTCGCCTCTCTCTTTTTGTGCGGCGCTGGCGGGGCCGCTTTGGCTTGCTTTCGGTCTTGGTGTTGCTTCTACACCGTTAGTAAGCTGTCTTGTGCGTCGTTTCACCTCCGGCCTGTTCGTGCGCCGCTTGCACCATCCTGGTCTCCGCGGTTGTGTGCCACGGCGTCTGTGTCCGGAGCACATTTTGCGTTGATCCGATTCTGTTCTTCCTGGTTCGCCTGTGCTGGTGTCCCGGGTTGTCAGCCGTGTTCTTGCGGCTCGGCTGCCTGTGTTCTTCCCTCCTGTCCGTGGCGTTCGTGGCTTTGCTGCTCTCGCTGCCGTTTGGATGACGTGTTCTCGCAGTCTTTCGGGCATGGATCTTTGGTGTTCGTTCGAGGGCCTTGCTGCTCGTTGTTGTGTTGTTCCCGGGACTGTCCGGGGCTGTGGCGCCTTGGGTTGGCATTGCTGCCGGTTGTCTCGCTTCCAGGGGAGGGTGCGTGGTGTCCGCCTCCCGGTTCCGTCCCTTTTGATCTTCCTCTGTGGGTAGTTAGCTCCGGGGAGCCGACGGGGCTCCCCCCAGAAAACCAGCGTTGAATGTAATGAAACGCCATTTTCTGGGTGAGTCCCGGAGGCTCCCCGGCAACCCTCCCTCCCTCCGGTCGGCGGTTTTTCGCGTGTCTTGACATCCAGCCTCAGAACTGATGGGTGGATAGCCGGCGTGTGAGGTCTGGGGCTCCCCCTTCCCCCTCCCGGGGAGGGGGGAGCTGCGCAGACAGCGGCGCGGTGACGTGTGACGTCATACTAGTTTGCTTGTTTTCTGTTGGGGAGTTCTATCCACTAGTTCGACTTTTGGTAGCAATTTTAACCAGAATAGGGGTTTGTTTTGGGGCGCTTACCTTTCTGGGTGCCTGTCCCGGTCGATGGCAGACATAGAATGCTTCCAATCACACGGGGGCTTCTATAGGCCATTGCTCCCCTTGCCTCTCTGAGGGGGCCCGGTTCTGGCCGTGGTCCCCGGTAGGCCTAAGAACTCCATACACATGACTGATGCCAAAGTCTGACATTAGCATATCAGCCTGGGATAGCTCCGGGGAGCCTCCGGGACTCACCCAGAAAATGGCGTTTCATTACATTCAACGCTGGTTTTTTACATCTTTTATTATTTTTTTTCATTCAACATAATTTATACTTTAAGCTCAATTACTATTAAGTTTTAGTCTAAGTGTTTTTTCCCCACCTCTCCTTGCCCGAAACATTATGCGTACTAGTGGCTTTAGGTATTGTATGTACTACCTCTATCTTAAAATCTAACAGAATGTTTGTACTGTAACGCTACAACTATGTATGTACTGTTCCTAAATAAAATTATTATTATTATTGTTATTATTATTATTATTAAGAAGATATCTGAAAGAATAATTAAGAATAGCAATAAGTTGCCAGGAAATAGCAATTAAAAAGGAGAATTGGGAAGGAAAAATTAAACTAATAGGAAAAAGCATTCAGCACAATTAGTGAAGATGGCAGCAGGAGCATAAGGCTTCAAAAGAACAGCGGACACTGTCCCATGGAGCATCCGCCAACCAAGCCCCCCCCCCCTCACAATGGCAACGGGCTAGAAAGGGAGGGGGAGAGGAGAAAGACGAGAGGGCGGAGAATACTGCCCGGTGGAACACCAATGTTAATGGGTAGAGTGGGAGAATTAGAATCATTCACAGAGACATACAGAAGCTTGTCACTGATGTAAGATTGTAGAGCGTAAAGATTGTAAGATTATTGGAGGGAGTGACCTCTTACTCCGTAATGTTGTAATTTAAGAAGGTTAATGTGTTAACAATTTCAAAAAGTTTTATGTAGGTCTACAAATAAATGAACAGGGTACTAATTTTTTCAAAGAGGTGCATATATCAAGTTACTCATACTAATCAGTGCATGATTGGTCCTTTTTTTGGGCCTTAAGCCATTATGGTAAGAACTAAGTATACTGTATTTTGGTTTGCTAAATAGAAGTAATGCTGCTTGTAGATTATCTCATTAAAATATTTTAGACAAAATTGGCAGAATTGATATTGGTCTATAATTGTTGACTTCAGTCACTTTTGAGGACTAAGGTTACTCTTGCTTTTTTTTAGAATATCAGGAAAGGTTTGGAGTTCAAATGATTTGTTGTAGAGCAATGCAATGAATGGAGCTAAAAATCTAGAGTTTTTTTTTTGTAATTTAGGGTTGGCGTCCCAACATGTGTTATCTGTGCATGATGGTTCATTCATCAACTGTAAATTACCTAAAGTCCATCATCACCCAACAAAAACCTGTTATCAGAACTATAAAACTGTCATCAAACAACACACAGCCTCTCTGTTTAAATCCCTAAACATGCTAAATATACACTCGCTCTACACATTCTCTTGTGCCATTTACATGTACAAAACCTTGTTCCTAAATGATAATCCTGATCTGAAACTCTTCATTGGTAGATTTAATAGAACCCACGAGCACCACAACATTAATAAATATCTCTTTGATATAAATTGAGTAATGCTAATATAATTCCCAGTCAGGATTATGTAATTCACAATCATCTTAATATATTTCACAGTTTGGATAATATAATTGACAGAGAGGATTATGCCAGTTTGGATAATATAAAAGACACAGAGGATTATGCCAGTTAGGCTAGTATAATTGCCAATCAGGCTAATATAACTTCGATCAAGCTTTTTCACCCATAGGGTTATCAGGGTTATTGATCGATTGAACTGCCAACCCGCTGAAGCCATACCTGCCAAAACTGTGCTGAATTTCAAAATATACCTGAAAAAATCATCAAAGCAAATGGGGGATGCAGGGAACCTTCAACAAGCCGCCAGCTTCCTGTTCTCATCGAGGCCACTAAAGTTAATGGCCCTCTGGTAAGTCGGGTAAAATATTATTTCCAGACAATTACAGCATAAGTGATAAAGTTAGGCAAGAGTAATATAAATTTCTAGTAAATTTAGTGTTATATATTTCAAGAGTAATATAAATTTAAATTACATATTCACTTGACTGTCGGTTATAAATACCAGTCAGCCTTCTATAAACTGTGGTGAAATATTTATAATCAGGAGTAGAACTCATAAATGGGCCTCAACAAAAAATAAAAATGCACATCAGTTTGCATATGAATCTGATGAGAAAATTCCTTGATTAATTTATTTCCCTACCAGTCAAATAGTCTCATCTTAACTATATCTCAGACTGTCTTCACCATCTCCAATGCTAAATAATATTGCAACAAAAATGTCCATAACTTCGCTACAGAGTATATTATATTTTAAATAAATTTCCACACAGAACAAAAACCACATCATTATTTACATAAATATGAAGAAAAACATTTAAAGCTTTGTTTTATCTTTGCTAAATTAAAGAGATATTTCTATACTTATAGGCACTTTTAAGTTTTCCTGCAGTGACAGCTTCTCTAGTTCTTGGTTGGTCATCTAATTTTCATAAAAAAAACAATATAATAAAATATCTTCAGATATTTACCTTTCATGGTGAAGTGTATTTCTCGAAGAAAATATAATTACCTCTGAAGAACATCCAACTGACATTGTCATAGCATACTGCCAGATTAAAGGTAAGTTAATATACCATTATGTGCCTCATTATCCTTTAACATTCTCTTAATTATATTCCACACTCAAAGTGTTTAGCCTATTATCTGCATTGCATCATCTTGTGCTTCTTCATATTTCCAAGATGACTGAATTTCTTCCCACACTTCGGACACTCGTGAGGTTTTTCACCTGAATGCACTAACATATGCCTTATTATAGTTCCGCGTTTTCTAAATTTTTTGCCACACTCGGCACATTGAAAAGGTCTCTCAGCTGTATGCACCATCCAGTGAGTCTTCATAGTTCCACGCTGACTGAATCTCTTCCCACACTCTGGACACTCATGAGGTTTTTCACCTGAATGCACTAACATATGCCTTATTATAGTTCCACGTGCCCTAAATTTTTTGCCACACTCGTCACATTGAAAAGGTCTCTCATTCGCATGCACCATCCTGTGAGTCTTCATACTTCCACGCTGACTGAATCTCTTCCCACACTCTGGACACTCGTGAGGTTTGTCTCCTGAATGCACTAACATGTGAGTCTTCATATTTCCATGACTGGTGAACACCTTCGGACACTGTGGACACTGGTGAGTCTTCATCTTCTTTATGACAGGTGCAGTTTGTGTGAAGGTTTTCTCCCCCGGATGTTGGGAGAAGCGTCAAGGCTTGAGTGTTGTTTCTTAGAGTTAGACTTGATGTGAGCACTTGGCGGTCAATGGTGGTGCTCCTTCTTTATGATAGGTGCAGTTTGTGTCAAGGTTTTCCCTTAATGCTCGTGCTGGACATCACCGGCTGGCGCGCTAAAATGGCGGCGGTTGTTTACCCTCTCATCACCGGAGCGTTCCAATGTTTTTGTCTGGTTCCACATATCATCTTTCCTTTCTTATTTTTGTTTATACCTAGTCATTTACAATTAACACTTGTATTTATCCTCATGTTTATCAATCAAAGAATGTACTTGGAATTGTTTATTTAAACATAATGCTACACGATTATGCTTTTTGAAGGAAACAGCTCTCCCATAGTGGATGCGCTCCGAACCATAATGGCCCTGACCTAAGTATCAGTTGGGTCAACCCAAGTATCGCGTTTCCAAAATGGTCACCCATGTTGGAATAAACGAACGCCGAAAAAATATGGTTGAAAACATCTTGATAACTTAAATTATTTATTAGTCAGAAGAAAGACACAAATGGAAGCATTATATAAAACCTTTACCAGACAAATATTTTTTAAGTAAAATCGAAGATATTTGTAGTTGTATAAAAGTGGCAGCTTAGACACTCCGTACATTGACAACATCGCACACAGATATATACAAGAGTTGTTACATTCTTGTACAGCCTGCTACAAATTGCTTGAGTGACCCCTCACTAATCTGGCGCCCTTGGGAGGGGGAGATATTTGAGGTAAAATACTTCGAAGTCTCTATCTCTTTGGGGTCTGACTTGGTGTAATGGGTTAAGGCATACTAGTTATGGCAGCTATTGGAAGATAGTTGTGCTTTCTGGGTTCGAGTCCCACTGGTGGGTGTTGTCTAAAGATTGTTAATCTTCTCTTGTGGTTCATGCAAGTATGTGCTTATAGCATAGACACGAGTTCTCCCACATTGACAGTGGCTTGATGAAAAATGCTTGAGTGACCCCCTCACTAATCTGGCGCCCTTGGGAGGTGGAGATATTTGAGGTAAAATACTTCGAAGTCTCTATCTCTTTTGGGGTCTGACTTGGTGTAGTGGGTTAAGGCATACTAGTTTGGCAGCTATTGGAAGATAGTTGTGCTTTCTGGGTTCGAGTCCCACTGGTGGGTGTTGTCTAAAGATTGTTAATCTTCTCTTGTGGTTCATGCAAGTATGTGCTTATAGCATAGACACGAGTTCTCCCACATTGACAGTGGCTTGATGAAAAATGCTTGAGTGACCCCTCACTAATCTGGCGCCCTTGGGAGGTGGAGATATTTGAGGTAAAATACTTCGAAGTCTCTATCTCTTTTGGGGTCTGACTTGGTGTAGTGGGTTAAGGCATACTAGTTATGGCAGCTATTGGAAGATAGTTGTGCTTTCTGGGTTCGAGTCCCACTGGTGGGTGTTGTCTAAAGATTGTTAATCTTCTCTTGTGGTTCATGCAAGTATGTGCTTATAGCATAGACACGAGTTCTCCCACATTGACAGTGGCTTGATGAAAAATGCTTGAGTGACCCCTCACTAATCTGGCGCCCTTGGGAGGTGGAGATATTTGAGGTAAAATACTTCGAAGTCTCTATCTCTTTTGGGGTCTGACTTGGTGTAGTGGGTTAAGGCATACTAGTTATGGCAGCTATTGGAAGATAGTTGTGCTTTCTGGGTTCGAGTCCCACTGGTGGGTGTTGTCTAAAGATTGTTAATCTTCTCTTGTGGTTCATGCAAGTATGTGCTTATAGCATAGACACGAGTTCTCCCACATTGACAGTGGCTTGATGAAAAATGCTTGAGTGACCCCTCACTAATCTGGCGCCCTTGGGAGGTGAAGATATTTGAGGTAAATACTTCGAAGTCTCTATCTCTTTTGGGTCTGACTTGGTGTAGTGGGTTAAGGCATACTAGTTATGGCAGCTATTGGAAGATAGTTGTGCTTTCTGGGTTCGAGTCCCACTGGTGGGTGTTGTCTAAAGATTGTTAATCTTCTCTTGTGGTTCATGCAAGTATGTGCTTATAGCATAGACACGAGTTCTCCCACATTGACAGTGGCTTGATGAAAAATGCTTGAGTGACCCCTCACTAATCTGGCGCCCTTGGGAGGTGGAGATATTTGAGGTAAATACTTCGAAGTCTCTATCTCTTTTAAGGGTCTGACTTGGTGTAGTGGGTTAAGGCATACTAGTTATGGCAGCTATTGGAAGATAGTTGTGCTTTCTGGGTTCGAGTCCCACTGGTGGGTGTTGTCTAAAGATTGTTAATCTTCTCTTGTGGTTCATGCAAGTATGTGCTTATAGCATAGACACGAGTTCTCCCACATTGACAGTGGCTTGATGAAAAATGCTTGAGTGACCCCTCACTAATCTGGCGCCCTTGGGAGGTGGAGATATTTGAGGTAAATACTTCGAAGTCTCTATCTCTTTTAAGGGTCTGACTTGGTGTAGTGGGTTAAGGCATACTAGTTATGGCAGCTATTGGAAGATAGTTGTGCTTTCTGGGTTCGAGTCCCACTGGTGGGTGTTGTCTAAAGATTGTTAATCTTCTCTTGTGGTTCATGCAAGTATGTGCTTATAGCATAGACACGAGTTCTCCCACATTGACAGTGGCTTGATGAAAAATGCTTGAGTGACCCCTCACTAATCTGGCGCCCTTGGGAGGTGGAGATATTTGAGGTAAATACTTCGAAGTCTCTATCTCTTTTAAGGGTCTGACTTGGTGTAGTGGGTTAAGGCATACTAGTTATGGCAGCTATTGGAAGATAGTTGTGCTTTCTGGGTTCGAGTCCCACTGGTGGGTGTTGTCTAAAGATTGTTAATCTTCTCTTGTGGTTCATGCAAGTATGTGCATATATATATATATATATATATATATATATATATATATATATATATATATATATTATATATATATAATATACATATATATATATATATATATATATGTCGTACCTAGTAGCCAGAACGCATTTCTCAGCCTACTACGCAAGGCCCGGTTTGCCTAATAGGCCAAGTTTTCCTGAATTTATATATTTTCTCATTTTTTTCTTATAAAATGATAAATCTGTCCATTTCTATTTATAAATTAATTTTGTTGAAATTTGAGTTAAAACTAATATAGATATATGACCGAACCTAACCAACCCTACCTAACCTAACCTAACCTATTCTTAACCTAACCTAACCTAACCTAACCTATCTTAACCTAACCTAAACAAACACAACTAAGTTAATAAATTAGTTCTTAATATAATATAATATAATAATTCAAATAAACTAATTGGAAATAATTTATTGAAAATAAAGGAATCACTCGGCCTATTAGGCAAATCGTGTCTTGCCTAGTAGTCCCAGGAAAGTGCGTTCTAGCTACTAGGTACGACATCTATATATGTA
>WNGS01057389.1:0-16711 GCA_020271785.1 Procambarus virginalis
TGGCATGGTGTGAGGCATGGTAGTGGCATGGTGTGAGGCTTGGTGTGAAGCATGGTGTGAGGCGTGGTAGTGGCATGGTGTGAGGCTTGGTGTGAGGCATGTAGTGGCATGGTGTGAGGCATGGTGTGAGGCGTGGTGTGAGGCATGGTGTGAGGCATGGTGTGAGGCGTGGTGTGAGGCTTGGTGTGAGGCTTGGTGTGAGGCATGGTGGAGGCATGGTGTGAGGCTTGGTGTGAGGCGTGGTAGTGGCGTGGTGTGAGGCGTGGTAGTGGCATGGTGTGAGGCGTGTAGTGGCATGGTGTGAGGCAGGTGTGAGGCGTGGTGTGAGGCATGGTGTGAGGCATGGTGTGAGGCATGGTGTGAGGCTTGTGTGAGGCGTGGTAGTGGCGTGGTGTGAGGCGTGGTAGTGGCATGGTGTGAGGCGTGGTAGTGGCATGGTGTGAGGCTTGTGTGAGGCATGGTGTGAGGCTTGGTGTGAGGCATGGTGTGAGGCGTGGTGTGAGGCATGGTGTGAGGGTGGTGTGAGGCATGGTGTGAGGCGTGGTGTGAGGCGTGGTAGTGGCGTGGTGTGAGGCGTGGTGTGAGGCGTGGTAGTGGCGTGGTAGTGGCGTGGTGTGAGGTGTGGTAGTGGCGTGGTGTGAGGCGTGGTGTGAGGCGTGGTATGAGGCATGGTGTGAGGCGCGTGGTAGTAGGCGTGGTAGTGGCGTAGTGTGAGGCGTGTAGTGGTGTGATGTGAGGCGTGGTAGTGGAGTGATGTGAGGCGTGGTAGTGGCATGGTGTGAGGCATGGTAGTACCATGGTGTGAGGCGTGGTAGTGGCATGGTGGAGGCGTGGTAATGGCGTGGTGTGAGGCGTGGTATGGCATGGTGTGAGGCGGTAGTGGCATGGTGTGAGGCATGGTAGTGGCGTGTGTGAGGCGTGGTAGTGCGTGGTAGTGGCATGGTGTGAGGCGTGGTAGTGGCGTGGTGTGAGGCATGGTAGTGGCGTGGTGTGAGGTGTGGTAGTGGCGTGGTGTGAGGCGTTGGTGGCGTGGTGTGAGGCGTGGTAGTGGCGTGGTGTGAGGTGTGGTAGTGGCGTGGTGTGAGGTGTGCAGTGGCGTGGTATGAGGCGTAGTAGTGGCGTGGTATGAGGCGTGTAGTGGGTGGTAGGAGGCGTGGTGAGAGGTATGGTGTGAGGCGTGGTGTGAGGCGTGATAGTGGCGTGGTGTGAGGCGTGGTAGTGAGGCGTGGTAGTGGCGTGGATTGAGGCGTGGTAGAGGCATGGAGTGGTGCGTGGTAGGGCGTGGTGTGAGGCGTAGTAGTGGTGTGAGGCGTGGTAGTGGCGTGGGTGAGGCATGGTAGTGGCGTGGTGTGAGGCGTGGTAGTGGCGTGGTGTGAGGCATGGTAGTGTCGTGGTGTGAGGCGTGTAGTGGCGTGGTGTGAGGCGTGGTAGTGGCTTGGTGTGAGGCGTGGTAGTGGCGTGGTGTGAGGCGTGTAGTTGCGTGGTGTGAGGCGTGTTAGAGGCATGGTGTGAGGCGTGGTAGTGGCGTGGTGTGAGGCGTGGTAGTGGCGTGGTGTGAGGCTTGGTAGTGGCGTGGTGTGAGGTGTGGTAGTGGCATGGTGTGAGGCGTGGTAGTGGCGTGGTGTGAGGCGTGGTAGTGGCGTGGTGTGAGGCGTGGTAGTGGCGTGGTGTGAGGCGTGGTAGTGGCGTGGTGTGAGGCGTGGTAGTGGCATGGTGTGAGGCGTGGTAGTGGCATGGTGTGAGGCGTGGTAGTGGCGTGGTGTGAGGCGTGGTAGTGGCGTGGTAGTGGCGTGGTGTGAGGCGTGGTAGTGGCGTGGTGTGAAACGTGGTATGAGGCGTGGTAGTGGCGTGGTGTAAGGCGTGGTAGTGGAGTGGTGTGAGGCGTGGTAATGGTATGTTTAAGTCTTAGTAGTGGCGTGGTAGTGGCGTGGTGTGAGGCGTGGTAGTGGCGTGTTGTGAGGCGTGGTAGTGGTGTGAGGTGTGCTAGTGGCTCAACCCAAATTGCTACACAGTCACATCAGGAGAAAAACAACAGTAAAGGAACAGGTAATGAATATAAGGATAGGGGTGGAAGGATTCGCTACAAACGACAAGGAAGTATGTGAGGAACTGAATAAGAAATTCCAGGAGGTCTTCACCTTAGAGCAAGGAAGATTCCAGAGATAAGAGAGGGAATAGTTAACGAGGAACCACTAGAAGAGTTTGAGATTACCAGCGGGGAAGTAAAGAAGTGTTTACTAGAGATGGATGTGACAAAGGCTATTGGCCCAGATGGAATCTCCCCTTGGATACTAAGGGAAGGAGCAGAAGAACTGTGCCTGCCACTCTCCATAGTGTATAACAAATCACTGGAAACAGGGGAACTGCCAGAAATTTGGATGGCAGCTAATGTAGTTCCAATATACAAGAAAGGGGATAGGCAGGAGGTACTGAACTATAGGCCAGTGTCCCCTACCTGCATACCATGCAA
Organism: Procambarus virginalis; assembly: GCA_020271785.1. Taxonomy (NCBI): domain Eukaryota; kingdom Metazoa; phylum Arthropoda; class Malacostraca; order Decapoda; family Cambaridae; genus Procambarus; species Procambarus virginalis. Next base: position 2,471 of record WNGS01057389.1, read on the forward strand.
GCTAATGGAGAAGATTGTGTGAAGAAAGCTATTGGAACATCTGTAGTGAAAGAACTTTGTAACACATCATCAACATGGGTTCAGGGATAGCAAGTCCTGCCTCACAGGGCTAATTGAATTCTACGACCAGGCAACAAAAATCAGGCAAGAAAGAGAGGAGTAGGCAGACTGCATATTTTTGGATTGTCAAAAAGCCTTTGATACAGTACCACACAAGTGGCTAGTGAAAAAGCTGGAGATGCAGGCTGGAGTGAAATGGAAGGTACTCCGTTGGATAAGGGAGTACCTAAGTAACAGAAGACAACGAGTCACTGTGAGTGATGAGGTTTCGGATTGGAGTGACGTAACAAGTGGAGTCCCGCAGGGGTCAATCCTTGGACCAATACTGTTACTGATATATGTAAATGATCTCCCAGAGGGTATAGAATCGTTTCTCTCAATGTTTGCTGATGATGCAAAAATTATGAGGAGGATTGAAACAGAGGATGATAGTAAGAGGCTCCAAGATGACCTAGACAGACTGAATGAATGGTCCAACAAATGGCTGTTAAAGTTTAACCCGAACTAATGCAAAGTAATGAAACTAGGCGGTGGAAACAGGAGGCCAGACACAAGATACAGAATAGGAGATAAAGTACTTAATGAAACGGAAAGAGAGAAAGATCTAGGAATTGATATCACACCAAACCTGTCTCCTGAAGCCCACATAAAAAGAATTACGTCTGCGGCATATGCGAGGCTGGCTAACATCTGAATAGCGTTCAAAGAATCGTTTAGAATCTTGTACACCACATATTGATTGTTGCCGCCGAAGGCGGCTAGTTTATTGTGCACCCCATACTCATCCTGTGAGCGGTAGCGCAAAAGCATTACAGAGGGCACAAAAGGTCTTTATCAGACCTCATCTTAGATGTAATTGTTAATGTAATAATCTATCATTCACACTTTATAGTTACAATGTCAGCTAGTTACAGAGTAAGTGCTATTTCAAGAGCTACATATTTACAGTAAGTCATCATACATTAATAGTAGGTCTTATCGCTAATACATAATAGTTTGACCAATGGGGACATTACAGAGTCACGGGGAGTTTCTGTTTATTGTTAGTCCTCACAGTACACTACTTGTTTCTGAATCTCATATGTTGTTTATCTACTGGAAGCGAAATGTGGATACAGTGCAAGGATTACAGGTAATTTATCCATGGTAATAAGATAGGTTGCCATATCATACAAAGTGAGCTTAGATTTATCTCTAAATGGCTCAATTTTACTACAATCCAAGATATAGTGTTCGAGTGTGTGTGTCCCTGTCTTTGTCCACATACTTTACACTTTACTTCATCTAGATCCCTATACGAGCCGAACTGCCAGAGATACTTGTAGCCAAGTCTGATATGAGCTGTGACAACATCTGTTAGTCTACTGACTTTGTTACTTGCTCCATACACATGTTTTACTTCACACATTTCATTGTGATGAACAATGGACCTGCTAGTTCCAGTTTGCACAGTTCTACTTTCTTCAAATTCATCCAGGAGTTCTCGTCTACTGACATTTTTAAGAGACCTATTTGATAATTCAAGATTTCGATCAATACTGTATTTATTTACTGCAGCCTTAGCAAGGGCGTCAACTTTGTCATGTTCCTGCAGGCCAATGTGAGAAGGAATCCACAACATTTTTATATTTACCCTCTTGCTAAGTATTCTTATATATCTACGTCTAGCTTCCAAGACAAGCACGTTATTACTTGATTGCAAACTGTTTATTGCTCGTACATAAGACCAATCCTGGAGTATGAGGTCCCAGCATGGATCCCGTACCTTGTCAAGGACAAGACGAAGCTGGAAAAAGTTCAGAGGTATGCCATTAGACTGGTCCCAGAACTAAAAGGCATGAGTTAAGAGGAAAGACTGCGGGAAATGCACCTTACGACACTGGAAGACAGAAGAGTGAGGGGAGACATGATCACTACCTACAAAAACCTCATAGGGAATTGACTAGGTAGACAAGGATGAACTATTCGACACTGGCGGTACGCGAACAAGGGGACACAGGTGGAAACTATGTACCCAAATGAGACACAGGGACGTTGAAAGAACTTTTTCAGTGTCAGAGTAGTTAACAGGTGGAATGCATTAGGCAGAGATGTGGTGGAGGCTGACTCCATACGCAGTTTAAAATGTAGATATGATAGAGCCCAGTAGGCTCGGGAATCTGTACACCAGTTGATTGACAGTTGAAAGGCAGGCCAAAAGAGCCAAAGCTCAACCCCCACAAGCACAATTAGGTGATTACACACACATACACAGCCACACACAAAGTAAGGAGGCATTTAGGGCGCTTTACACTGCCTACGTGTGGCCAGTCTTAGAGTATGCAGCCTCATCATGGAGTCCCCATCTGAAGAAGCATATAAGGAAACTGGAAAAGGTTCAGATGTTAGGAACAAGACTCGTCCCAGAGTTACGAAGGATGGGGTATGAGGAGCACTTGAGGGAACTGTGCCTTACGACACTAGAAAGAAGAAGGGAGAGGGGGGATATGATAGGAACGTATAAAATAATCAGAGGGATTGACAGAGTGGACATAGACGAAATGTTCACACAGAATAGTAACAAAACGAGGGGACATGGGTGGAAGCTGGAAACTCAGATGAGTCACAGGGATGTTAGGAAGTTTTCTTTTAGCGTGAGAGTAGTGGGAAAATGGAATGCACTTAAGGAACAGGTTGTGGAAGCCAATACTATTCATAATTTTAAAACTAGGTATGATAGGGAAATAGGACCATAGTCATTGCTGTAAACAACCGATACTCGAAAGGCGGGATCCAAGAGTCAATGCTCGATCCTGCAAATAGGTGAGTAGAAATAGGTAAGCACACACACACAGAGTCAAACACACACACACACACACACACACACACACACACACACACACACACACACACACACACACATTCACACAGCCACACACACACACATTCACACAGCCACACACACAAACACACAGCCACACACACAGCCACACACACACACACACACACACACGCATACACACAGCCACACACACACACATACACACAGCCACAGACACACACACAAGTACCTAAGTACCTTGAGTACCTAAGCAACAGGAGACAACGAGTCAGTGTGAGGGGTGAGGTCTCAGATTGGCGAGACGTTACGAGTGGAGTCCCGCAGGGGTCAGTCTTTGTACCTATACTGTTTCTGATATATGTAAATGATCTCCCAGCGGGTATAGAATCGTTTCTCTCAATGTTTGCCGATGATGCAAAAATTATGAGGAGGATTGAAACGGAGGACGATAGTAGGAGGCTACAAGATGACCTAGACAGACTGAGTGAATGGTCCAACAAATGGCTGTTGAAGTTCAACCCGAGTAAATGCAAAGTAATGAAACTAGGCAGTGGAAATAGGAGGCCAGACACAGGATACAGAATAGGAGGTGAAGTACTTAATGAAACGAACAGAGAGAAAGATCTTGGAGTTGATATCACACCAAACCTGTCTCCTGAAGCCCACATAAAAAGAATAACGTCTGCGGCATATGCGAGGCTGGCTAACATCAAAACAGCGTTCAGGAACCTGTGTAAGGAATCATTCAGAATCTTGTACACCACATATGTAAGACCAATCCTGGAGTATGCAGCCCCAGCATGGAGCCCGTACCTTGTCAAGCACAAGATGAAGCTGGAAAAAGTCGAAAAGTATGCCACTAGACTAGTCCCAGAACTAAGAGGCATGAGTTACGAGGAAAGGCTGCGGGAAATGCACCTTACGACACTGGAAGACAAAAGAGTAAGGGGAGACATGATCACAACCTACAAAATCCTCAGAGGAATCGACCGGGTAAACAAGGATAAATTATTCAACACTGGTGGGACGCGAACAAGGGGACACAGGTGGAAACTGAGTACCCACATGAGCCACAAAGACGTTAGAAGGAACTTTTTCAGTGTCAGAGTAGTTAACGGATGGAATGCATTAGGCAGTGATGTGGTGGAGGCTGACTCCATACACAGTTTTAAATGTAGATATGATAGAGCCCAGTAGGCTCAGGAATCTGTACACCAGTTGATTGACAGTTGAGAGGCAGGACCAAAGAGCCAAAGCTCAACCCCTGCAAGCACAAATAGGTGAGTACAAATAGGTGAGTACACATACACACACACACACTCACACACACAGTAACCCAGCTACCCAGTAGCTACCCAGTAACACCAGAGGGGAGGGCAACCCTGCCACCCACCTCTGCATAGAAAACCCACCTATCCCAACCCTCCCTGCCCCCACTCAAATGTTCAGCCAAATCTCCCTCCCCCACACCCAATCCCCACCCTTCTACCCCTCCCCTCCTCCCGCCGAGTCCTACCTCCCCCCCTTTCCTTCCTGTCCTCCCTCCCCTTTCACCCCATACCCTCCCTGCCCCTCCCGCTTCACTGGATCCCTCGCCCCTCATCCTAGTATCCTCTGAGACCATGTTATCCACCTCACAGGTCTTCACACCCATCGAACAGCTTCCCCCACCAGCAGAACACTCACCAAGGAGGCGATTTGAGAAGGGACAGAAGAAAGTGAGCCTGAAAGCAATGTACACTAACATAAATGGAATTACAAATAAAGCAATTGAGCTTGGAGAACGGGTACTAGAGGAAAACCCAGACATAATAGCCCTCACAGAAACAAAACTGACGAAAACGATAACAAATGCAGTGTTCCCACAGGACTATTATGTTATGAGTAAAGAGAGGGAAGGAAGAGGTGGTGGTGGTGTAGCTCTACTGGTAAGGAAAGGCTGGGAGATTGAGGGGATGGTTATTCAGGGCTGTGAAGGTTTCAGTGACTACATAGCAGGTACCATAACGAATGGAGGGAAGAAAATTATAGTCGTAGTCATATATAATCCACCACCAAATGACAGAAGACCTAGACAGGAATATGATAGAAACAACATGGCCACCATTAACATAATAGAAAGAGCAGCTTCTGTTGCTAGCAGGAATGGATCTGGACTACTAATTATGGGAGACTTCAACCATGGGAAGATAGATTGGAAGAACAGAGACCCGCATGGAGGACCAGAAACATGGAGAGCTAAGCTGCTGGATGTGGCAACAAGAAACTTTCTAAGCCAGCACATCAAGGATCCAACAAGAATGAGAGGAGAAGATGAACCAGCAATGCTTGATTTGATATTTACCCTAAATGAGTGGGATATAAGGGAAGTTAAGATGGAAGCACCCTTGGGAATGAGTGACCACAGTGTATTGAACTTTGAGTACCTGGTAGAGCTAGGAATTATCTCCCCCAAAAAGAACTAGGAATCAAAAGGCTGGCATACCGAAAGGGGAATTATGAACAGATGAGAAGTTTCCTAAGTGAAATACCTTGGGACACAGACCTCAGAGATAAGTCTGTACAGGGTATGATGGACTATGTTACCCAAAAGTGTCAGGAGGCAGTAAACAGGTTCATCCCGGCCCAAAGGGAAAAATCAGAGAAGCAACAGAAGAATCCATGGTATAATAGGGCATGTATAGAAGCGAAGAAACTGAACAAAAGGGCGTGGAGGAACTTCCGGAATAACAGAACACCAGAAAGCAGAGAGTGATACCAGAGAACCAGGAATGAGTACGTCAGGGTGAGAAGAGTAGCAGAGAAAAGTTTTGAAAATGATATAGCAAACAAAGCCAAGACCGAACCAAAGCTGCTCCACAGTCACATCAGAAGGAAAACAACAGTGAAAGAACAGGTATTGAAACTAAGAACAGGCGAGGACAGGTATACAGAGAATGACAAAGAGGTGTGTGAAGAACTCAACAAGAGGTTCCAGGAGGTCTTCACAATAGAACAAGGTGAGGTCACTGTGCTAGGAGAAAGGGAGGTAAACCAGGCGGCCTTGGAAGAGTTCGAAATTACGAGAGAGGAGGTCAAGAGACACCTGCTGGATCTGGATGTTAGAAAGGCTGTTGGGCCAGACGGGATCTCACCTTGGGTACTGAAAGAGTGTGCAGAGGCACTTTGCTTGCCACTCTCCATAGTGTATAGTAAGTCACTGGAGACGTGAGATCTACCAGAAGTATGGAAGACGGCAAATGTGGTCCCAATATACAAAAAGGGCGACAGGCAAGAGGCACTGAACTACAGGCCAGTGTCCTTGACTTGTATTCCATGCAAGGTGATGGAGAAGATCGTGAGAAAAAACCTGGTAACACATCTGGAGAGAAGGGACTTCGTGACAAATCGCCAACATGGGTTCAGGGAGGGTAAATCTTGCCTTACAGGATTGATAGAGTTCTACGAACAGGTGACAAAGATTAAGCAAGAAAGAGAGGGCTGGGCAGATTGCATTTTCTTGGATTGTCGGAAAGCCTTTGACACAGTACCGCACAAGTGGCTGGTACATAAGCTGGAGAGACAGGCAGGTGTATCTGGTAAGGTGCTCCAGTGGATAAGGGAGTACCTAAGCAATAGGGAGCAGGGAGTTACGGTGAGGGGTGAGACCTCCGATTGGCGTGAAGTCACCAGTGGAGTCCTACAGCGCTCTGTACTCGGTCCTATCTTGTTTCTGATATATGTAAATGATCTCCCGGAGGGTATCGATTCATTTCTCTCAATGTTTGCGGACGATGCCAAAATTATGAGAAGGATTAAAACAGAAGAGGACTGTTTGAGGCTTCAAGAAGACCTAGACAAGCTGCAGGAATGGTCGAACAAATGGCTGTTAGAGTTTAACCCAAGCAAATGTAATGTAATGAAGATAGGGGTAGGAAGCAGGAGACCAGATACAAGGTATCATTTGGGAGATGAAATACTTCAAGAGTTAGAGAGAAAGACCTGGGGGTTGATATCACGCCAGATCTGTCCCCTGAAGCTCATATCAAGAGGATAACATCAGCAGCATATGCCAGGTTGGCTAACATAAGAACGGCATTTCGAAACTTATGTAAGGAATCTTTCAGAACATTATACACCACATATGTCAGACCAGTCCTGGAGTATGCGACTCCAGCATGGAGTCCATATCTAGTCAAGCATAAGACTAAACTGGAAAAGGTTCAAAGGTTTGCCACCAGACTAGTACCCGAGCTGAGAGGTATGAGCTACAAGGAGAGACTACATGAATTAAACCTCAATTCGTTGGAAGACAGAAGAGTTAGGGGGGACATGATCACCGCATTCAAGATTCTCAAGGGAATCGACAGGGTTGATAAAGACATGCTATTTAACACAAGGGGCACACGCACTAGGGCACACAGGTGGAAACTGAGTGCCCAAATGAGCGTCAGAGATATTCGAAAGAACTTTTTTAGTGTCAGAGTGGTTGACAAATAGAATGCATTAGGAAGTAATGTGGTGGAGGCTGACTCCATACACAATTTCAAGTGTAGATATGATAGAGCCCGATAGGCTCAGGAACCTGTACACCTGTTGATTGACGGTTGAGAGGCGGGACCAAAGAGCCAGAGCTCAACCCCCGCAAGCACAACTAGGTGAGTACACACACACACACACACAGCCACACACCTTTTACGAACCGTACTTTATTGCTCGTGACACTTAACAGCGACAAATATATATTAGTCTAGGGACAGGGTACGACGCTGTAATCTAAATGTGTGTCACCAGTATAAACCCATGGTTCGTACATGCAAGAATTAGAATTAATCACCCCAGGAATAATTACACATTAAATATAACTCGTATATTAACATAATATTTCAAGTAATTATCAGTATTATATATCAATCAACAGATGGGCACTATCACATGTAAATCAAAATAAACTTATGTCTCCACAGACTAATATACTACCGCAAAACAAAATAAATATATACAGCCACTTAACCTCCTTAGATGTTCATCCTCCGAGTCTATTAGATACTGACTAACTTTCCCAGGCCGCTCGTCGCTTCCTCACAACATATCAAATGACAATTTTTATTAATATTTATTTTACTTAAATGGAGCCATATAATGGGAATAAGGTAATCATTAATGAACTAAATTAAAGAATGATCAGATTTACATGCATAAACAGATGTAGTTTAATATAATACAGTTATATATTTATAAAAATAAAGAGGAAATTGCTGGCAACTGAACAACATAGCAGGAAGTAAATGTTTCTCATAGTGTTGCCAACTAGATGATCATTACAAATATAACTTTCTCACGGTTTGGCCAACTAGATGACCAATACCAAAAAATATAACGGTTTCTCACGGTGTGGTCATCTAGATCATTACCAAAAAATGTTATATATATAGGCACATACAAGTAATGATACATGGAACAAAATAAATTATATATATATTTATATACGTATCCAGCTAGGGTACGTAACACTTCCACCTCCAAGAAAAAAAATGCAATGGACTGAAGATCAATGGCATTTTTTCTTTGAAGTAAAATCATGTGACACTTGAGACTTATTGTATTAATTTCACCAAACATGTACAAGCAATAAGGATATATTTCTGAACAAAAATGAAAACACTTCCTGTTGGGATTGAGTACTACAGATGTTGGACGGAGCATGTTTGGAGCAGATGCTCTTTTGTTTATGATCTTGTTAATAATATTTCATGTACCTGATAATTGTTTTGTTGTTGTTACTGGCGGAGAATAAAAACATGTGGACGAAGATTGTTTGTCTGACCACAATTACAACAGTGGCGACGAGGATTAAACATCTCCGGCAGAGGGCCTGGGTACGAGACGTGGTGTGAGGATCAAGAGAGAGCAGGGTACGTCGTGTGGACGAGTGGACGCTTCGCATACACCAGTTGAGTGTGCTACCACCGTGACAATGACTACGCCGTTCATGTCAATACAGCCGTTTAACACTGCCAAGATCTCGTTGGACCTGTGGCTCAGCCTGCTGGAAGCAAACTTTCAGTACCGGGAGACTAAGGAGGACGCCAACAAAGCGGTACTCTTAGTTTCACTGGGCTCTGAAGCATATAGTGTTCTCGGAAATTTGTGTGCATCGGAGCTACCGCACACGAAGACCTATGTAGACCTGACTGCTCTGCTTAAACGTCAGTATGTGGTGAAACCATCATATCACAGGAGTTTGATGGATTTCCAGAAGAGGACGAAAAAGCAGCAGGAATCAGTACAGGATTTATTTGCGGATTTGAATAATTAGTAGTCCAGATCCATTCCTTCTAGCAACAGAAGCTGCTCTTTCTATTATGTTAATGGTGGCCATGTTGTTTGTATCATATTCCTGTCTAGGTCTTCTGTCATTTGGTGGTGGATTATATATGACTACGACTATAATTTCTTTTCCTCCATTTGTTATGGTACCTGCTATGTAGTCACTGAAACCTTCACAGCCCTGAATAACCATCCCCTCAATATCCCAGCCTTTCCTTACCAGTAGAGCTACACCACCACCACCTCTTCCTTCCCTCTCTTTCCTCATAACATAATAGTCCTGTGGGAACACTGCATTTGTTATCGTTTTCGTCAGTTTTGTTTCTGTGAGGGCTATTATGTCTGGGTTTTCCTCTAGTACCCGTTCTCCAAGCTCATTTGCTTTATTTGTAATTCCATCTATGTTAGTGTACATTGCTTTGAGGCTCACTTTCTTCTGTCGCCTCCTTGGTGAGTGTTCTGCTGGTGGGGGAAGCTGTTCCATGGGTGTGAAGACCTGTGAGGTGGATAACAGGGTCTCAGAGGATACTAGGATGAAGGGTGGGGGGATCCAGTGAAGGGGGAGGGGCAGGGAGAGTATGGGGTGAAAGGGGAGGGAGGACAGGAAGGAAAGGGGGGGAGGGAAATTTGGCTGAACATTTGAGTGGGGGCAGGGAGGGTTTGGGGTAGGTGGGTTTTCTATGCAGAGGAGGGTGGCAGGGTTGTCCTCCCCTCTGGTGTTACTGGGTAGCTGGTTGTGGGTTCCCCCCCTCGCATCTGGGGGTGTTGTGTTGGTAGCTGTTACTTCCTGGCTTTCCCCTCTCGCCCTGCACCTCTTCCTTGCTTCTGCCGCCACAGCTCTCTCCTCCCTTGTCATGTCTCTTTGGAGGAATACATCTTTCAATTTTACCACGTTTTTCAGGGAGCTCTTCCTTGATAGAATCTTCTCCTTTGTGCTCTCGTTTGCAAACACTATCGTTATCACTCGGTCTCGGACTTTGTTGTACCAACCTAGCCTGAAAACCTTCTCAATGCTATGCTCAGCCCCTTCCATGTCTAGTGCCTTCAGTACTTCATTCACTGCCGCTTTGTCCTTGTCATTCCACTCTGTCCTGTTAGAGCCTTCCTGCTCTTTAATGCCCACAGCAACCACTGATCTGTTCCTTTCCAGCAGTTGGCCAGTGGAGTGTGCCGCCTCCTGTGAGGTGGCTGCTTTCATGGCCACCTCCATCACTGCAGTCATTACTGCAGAGTTATTTTTTTTTAGCATTTCTGCAAATGTTGCTTTTATTGTGGCATTCTCTTCCAAAATACCGTTACCACCTGCTCCCTGGGTGGTTATCTGAGTCTCGGCATCGATACTGTTCTCTTTGAGGGCCCTTTCCACTTCCAAAATTCCTTGCATATACTGCATCCCCCTCATTAAACAACAATTCCTCTCCCTGAGCCAACTGACTGGCCAAGCTAGTTACCGATTTCTCTTTAATGGGATCTGTCTTTACTGCTTCCATGTGCACTTTAAAGTGTCTATTAAACAGTAATTCAGAAGGAGATTTACCAGTAGTAGAATGAACAGTTTTCCTTTGATTATATAAAAATCTACAAAGCCTTGTATTAATTGTACCTTCCGTAAACTGCTTTAACCCTTCTTTGAAGGATCTCGCTGCTATCTCTGCTAGACCATTTGAAGAAGGATTATAGGGGGCAGGTGTTACATGTTTAATACCATTTTTCCGAAATAAATCCTCCGTTTCCACAAACAAAATAAGGAGCATTGTCTGAGACAATTATGTCTGGCAATCCAAAATTACAAAATGTTTTCCTTAGGAATTTACAAGTTACAGATGATGTTGTGGAATTACACCCATGCACATCCAGAAATTTGGTGTATGAATCCACCACCACTAGGTAATATTTATTATCCATAGGTCCAGCATAATCTACATGAAGTCTAGACCAGGGTTTTCCAGTGCATGGCCAAGAAAGTACTGGGGCCTGGGGTTTCTGATAATTCTTAAAGCAAATATGAGAATTTTTTGTTACCTCAGCAATATCCTGGTCTATTTTTGGCCACCAAACCCAACTTCTAGCTTCTGCTTTCATAGCATTTATGCCATTATGGTCTACATGCAGCTGTTCCAAAATCTTAAATCTCAGTTCCCCAGGCACCACCACTCTATTCCTATACAAGAGTACATCCTGGTGAATACTAAGGTCAGCCTTCACTGCAGCATACTCTGACAATAACAAATTATCATTCCAACCATATTTGACATATTTCAACAACAGACTTAATTTGGGATCTCTACCAGTTGCCTTCCTAATAGTCTGGAATGAAATATCCTCAAAAGACATAGATTCCACCAGGTTAACATACTCCACTGAATACTGGAATTTAATTCTTCTGTCACAGGCAATCTACTTAATGCATCAGCTACTACATTATCCTTGCCTGGCTTAAACTCTAAATCATACTCAAACTGCGAGAGTAGTAATGCCCATCTTTGAATTCTAGCATTGGCATTAACTGGAATCTGCTTACTTCTGCCAAACAATCCTAGCAGGGGTTTATGATCTGTTCTAGCAAGAAATTTCCTCCCCAGCAGAAAATACCTGTTTTTTACAGCATATACCAAAGCTAAGGCTTCTTTATCTAACTGAGAATAATTCTGTTCCGCAGGAGATAATTTCTTGCTAGCAAAATATACTACTTTATCCTGACCATCTACTTCTTGTAATAATACACAACCCACTCCTACTGGGGAAGCATCTACCTCCAGTTTTAACGGAGTCTACCTGTAAAATTAGTGAGCACTGGAGAATTGATCAATTCTGCTTAATATTCCTGAATGCATTTTCCTCTCTTGCTGCCAACTTAAATCTAGCCCCTTTTTTCAACAATTCATACAAGGGTGCTAATTTTGTTGAAAAGTTCTTCACAAACTTACAAAAATATAACCATCCCAACAAAAGACTGTACTTCCCCAACTGATGTTGGGGCTGGGGCATCTATTATAGCAGCTACATTTTTGTGAGAAGGAGTAAAGCCCTTACCTGAAATATGGTACCCCAGGTATTCAATGGCCTTGGTCTTCAACGTTGTTTTTCCCTTATTAATCTTCACATTGTGCTTTTGCAAAAGATTCAAAACTTGTTCTAATCTAGCATCATGCACTTCCTCATTCTCTCCACATACAATAATGTCATCTAAAAACTAGCCACACCTTCAATGTTAACTAACAACTGGGACATGAATCTCTGAAAAATTGCTGGAGACGAGGAGAGTCCAAAAGGAAGTCTTTTATACTTAAATAACCCTTGTGGGTATTAATCACTAACAATTTCTGGCTCTCCTCCTCTACAGGAATTTGCAAGTAAGCATCTTTCAGGTCAATCTTAGAAAAAATTGCTCCCTTGCAGACCACTGACAACAACTCATCTATCTTAAGTAAAGGGTACTTCTCACAGTGTATGCGATTGTTCAGTTCCTTGAAGTCTGCACAGATTCTCAAGGATTTCCATCTGCCTTCAACACTGGTACAATTGGGGCTGCCCACTCACTATGTGTAATTGGTTCTAAGATGCCTTCTGCCACATGCTTTTCCAGGGCTGATTCTACCAATTGCTTGTAATGAAACAGCACTGTTCTTGCCTTGAAAAATTTAGGTGAAGCCCCACTTTTCAGGTGAATTTTTGCCACCATGCTATTAATTGGCTTATCTGCCTCCACTGAATATTTATCTAACATTTGTTCGGCACTTTTAAATGTTTTAACTATCGACAATTCATCTAGGCCTGCCAAGAAAATTCCCACTTTTTCCATGAGATCCTTACCACATAGGCTAGGATTATGTGAATCCACTACATAAAAATCCTGGACAATTTCTTTTCATTATAACCTACTTTTGCCGACACCTTGCCATAGACCTTAATCGGTACATTATCATAAGCACTTAAAGATTTTTTACCTGGTTTTACATTCAATTGCAAGGTATCTGCCCAATCTCTAGACAATGTTGACACTGCCGCACCAGTGTCCAGTTCCATGGGAACTAACTTCCCATTAATTACAAAATTCACCACTTGTGACTTCACTGAACATTCTTTCACCGAATATAGTCGGTTTTCCTCACCTGCAGCTTCTTCAGACGGTTTACCTTCCTCTATCGCCTTGACCACAGTACCACTACCTCTTCTTCCTGCATTATCTGGTCGTCTCCTCTCCCAGGCCTTGTTGTTCCTGTTCAGAAATTCCCTACACACTCTCTGCAAGTGTCCCTCCTTGTTACAAAAGTTGCATATATATGCACGAAACTTGCACTTGCTACTTATGTGCCTGTATCCACAGTGTTTGCATCTGGTCTGGCCCTGTACGACCATAATTTCCTGAGTAGAAGTCTTACTTCCAAAAGCCCTTTCCAGGTTCAATATCTTCTCGAGCACTGTCCATGAAGTCATCGATTGTAGATCCAAATTTTCTGCCACCAGGTTAGGGAAATAATTCTCCTTTTCCACTGCCATGAACAACTGGTCCCTAACCCTGCCGTCCAACTGTGCTCCGAAGTTGCAGTGGTTAGCCAAAGCCTTCAATCCGCAAATAAATCCTGTACTGATTCCTGCTGCTTTTTCGTCCTCTTCTGGAAATCCATCAAACTCCTGTGATATGATGGTTTCACCACATACTGACGTTTAAGCAGAGCAATCAGGTCTACATAGGTCTTCGTGTGCGGTAGCTCCGGTGCACACAAATTTCCGAGAACACTATATGCTTCAGAGCCCAGTGAAACTAAGAGTACCGCTTTCTTGTTGGCGTCCTCCTTAATCTCCCGGCACTGAAAGTTTGCTTCCAGCAGGCTGAGCCACAGGTCCAACGAGATCTTGGCAGTGTTAACGGCTCCATTGACATGAGCGGCGTAGTCCATTGTCACGGTGGTAGCACACTCAACTGGTGTATGCGAAGCGTCCACTCGTCCACACGACGTACCCTGCTCTCTCTTGATCCTCACACCACGTCTCGTACCCAGGCCCTCTGCCGGAGATTTTTAATCCTCGTCGCCACTGTTGTAATTGTG
>WNGS01057404.1:0-15738 GCA_020271785.1 Procambarus virginalis
GGTTAATATATTAAATAGTAATGTTTTGTTAGTTTCATATACCTTACATTCAGATTGTATCATGCTGTCTATTTTTACAGATTTCTGCCAACCAGTCAAAATATTGAAACTGACAGCTGTACCATATATATTCACCTGTCCCCAAACTGATGCAGAATTCACAGAACTCGATGAAGCTGAAATAGGGAACACTGATCAGAGTGAACTAGCTTATCATTGTGACAGTACAAGAACTGTATCTGATGTATTAAGTAAATCTAAATATTTGGAGAAAGGATGCTCAAGAGAGAGATCAATGAGTCAAATAAACATCACAAGTAATGCAAAATTACAAGAACCTTCCATAATAGGAATTTTGAAGAAAGACTGGGCTTCATCTGGAGAGAATATACAGCAAGATGAACTCTACCCAACTCTGGTTACAGGGGAATGAAGTTTATACTGTAATATGAAGGCTGCAAGCTGTATGAGCTCTGCAGTGCAATCCACTGAACAGAATGAGTTGACAGATATAACACAACATAAGGCAACAGCCTTGGAAAATTGCCATGGCCATGATGAACCTTTCACTGTAATGCAGAGCACCAGAGCACGGCTGTAGAGAACTGATAACAGTAACCCAGATGATCTAGTGAAAGGAGGAGCTGCCAGAAGCAAGCTTATGAAACGGGTAAGAATTTTTGAAGATGTCTTGTGAAAAATGTCTTGTTACCATTATTGTAATGTAATATTTCTACTAGTTGGGAATAGTCACTATAGTAATAAATATATTCACTATAGTAATAGTTTTTAGTAATAAATTGAACATTACTGTATATATGCAAAAATTCATATTCTGTGACCTATAAGTAAGAACTTGTACCTGTACAGTATATTTGGTAAAGATTACAAGTTGAAAATAGTCACAATTTGGAAGAGAGTTTTTAATGGTCATTATATAATTGTTTACACAGCAATTCACAGAATTCTCTCTTTCAGTACGAACCTGTATGTAATATTGATAAAGATAACCTGAAAATGTCATTAACACAATTAGTATTAATGCTCAATAAATGTACAGTATTTATTGAAAAGTAAAAATTATTCTTTATTAAATTTGGTTTATGGAATATATCTAACAATGATTTGTTCTTGTTAATTTACTTTTTCCAAATTAAGTTTTGTCATATTAGCCATCTGTGTTATTACTTTCCTATAATTCACTGATAGCCTTAATATATGCCATTTAGCACTCTCGCTTTTCAAGTTTCTTGCAGATGCTGCAAGTTCATTAAAAAACCAGCATTGAATGTAATGAAACGCCTCTCTCTGGAGGTGGCTCCCTGATGCTTCAGTTGAACCACAGGGGGGGAACTTCTCCCAGAAAAATGGATTTTATTGCCAGTACTGTACTGTTTAAATTTGTTAATACAACACAAAGGGGTTATTTTGATCTTCAGTTGGCCAGACCTCCATGCAGTACGCTTTTTCGGAGTTTTAATGATCCCAAACCCCTTGTACAGGTATAAAGATTGGAGTAAATATATTTTGCTTGGGTATTCCTTGCTATTTAGCAGACGACGAGTCAATAACATGACTAAGATATGATGACTAAATCGCACACCAGAAGATGAGGAGACAATGACTTTTTGGTCCGTCTTGGACCATTATCAAGTCTAAGTAATGTTCATTATCATTACTGTTCATCGGAGAGGATGAGGTTCATTTTTCCTCGGTAAGATTCGAGGCAACTACAGAAGCACCATACTGTCCCCCGAGCTCAAAATGGTAGCTAAGAGCCTTTGTGAGAATAAGGAAGTAGTTGTCAGGAGAGGTGACAAGTTGCCAATACAGTATACGTTATTCTTAAAAAAGATGAACATCTGGCAAAAATGAACCTCAGCCTCTCTGACCAAACTAAATTCCAAAGGGTAACGAGGGACACTACAGCTGAATTGAAAATGAAGGTAAACTGACTGACTGAAACTGTGAACGCCAAGAAATCTGGACTCCACCTGCCAAAGGTTATCGGGGAATAAAAACCTGGTTACGCATGTGGGAATGTAAAGACCCACAAGCTTGGAAACCCACTTTGGCTAATCATCAGCTAGATACCCACACCCACATACAGACTGGGTGCTGCCTGCTCAACTCAACTCAACTGCCTGCTGACACCTTATGTGCCATGTACTTTTAGCCTGAAGTCTCCAAAAGAATTTGTTGACTTACTGCGGGAAGCACGGGCCACAGGGATAAGAGCTTCTCTGGATGTGGAGTTGCTGTTTATCAACGTGCCTGTGGACGAAACAGTCGGGATGATGATGGACAGTGTGAATCATAACCTGGCTTGTGCCCCTTTGGACATACCAGAAAGCATACTGAGGAAGTTACTCGAAGCCTGAACTAAAGAGGGACCCTTCTTGAGTACCGATGGGCACATGTATAAACAAGTACTGTAGATGGGGTCACCATGGGTTCTTCCCCTAGGTGTCCTGTTTGCGAACTTCTACATGGGTACCATAGAGCAGAGGGTCTTAGTTGACATTGACTTGCTCCCTCTCCCTTGCTCCCATTGACTTGCCACTACACCACCAGTCTCCGTGGTGTAGTGGTAAGACACTCACCTGGCGTCCCGCGAGCGCTTTGTCATGGGTTCGTATCCTGGCTGGGGAGGATTTACTGGGCGCAAATCCTTAACTGTAGCCTCTTTAACTCAACAGTAAAATGTGTGCCTGGTTGTAAAAACGATTCTTCGTGGGCGTCGTATTCCAGGGACCTGCCCAAAACGCTACGCGTACTAGTGGCTTTACAAGAATGTAACAACTCTTGTATATATCTCAAAAAAAAAAAAAAAATTTAAACCCGCCATATACTGCAGGTAGGTTAGGTTCGGTTAGTACAATGACAATAGGAGATTCGACATCAGCGAGGCCTTACACATCAACAAGTCAAAACCAGCAATCGGCAGCCAATTAACACATAATTACATTCTACCCACTTCAAAACTCTGAATCAACACAAAAGAAGATAAAACAAGCAATGTACCCATTGATTCATGTCCTGTATCACCTCACCCCAAAAACAGATATAAGTATTAAACAGAGTATGTAAAATTGTCTTTGAAAATGTAAGAAGTGTCTTGCAAAATGCTTCTAGGCATCAGACCATAAAGTGTGAAAATGAACTTTGGAGAGTTAATTTTTCAACTACCCTCGACAGTGAAGAATAACATAAGAAATATTGAGAAGATTCGTGTTAGAATCATTAATCTTACCCTTTCGGTCATATATATATACTGTATATATATATATATATATATATATATATATATATATATATATATATATATATATATATATATATATATATATATATATATATTAGTATATTTTGGTAGCAGTCTTTCTTGTAAACATATGTTGTTGAATGTGACCGAAAAGGTAAGATTAATAATTCTAACACGAATCTTCTCAATATTTCTTATGTTTTTCTTCACTGTCGGTGGTAATAAAAATAACAATTCTCCGAAATTCATTTTTTTAATTGTCTGACGCCTGAACGCGTTTCGTAATTCGTATTACATTTTCAAAGACTTAATTTACACACAAATTCTTCGTACTTATACTCTATTGGATGAGGTGATATGGTACAAAAGTGTTGGGTGAGGTACCTCACCCAAAATTTTTGTACCATATCACCTCATCCAATAGAGTATAAGTACAAATAACCTTGGCTTATTAGGCTTGGAAAGTTGATATAATGTGCATTATGTTTATTGTTTTGAATAATGTTAGACAATAATGTGGGTTATTTTTTCGCACTCTTTCATAATAAGGTATGTGTGTAGGATTCAATAATTTTACATAGTTGTGAATGCACTGTTCAAAGACTAAATAATATATAATAGTTGTAAATTCATCCATATGCTTCCTTTGTGCAGCTATTGCAGTTAAAGCCTCAAAGTACAGAGGCAGAGTAATGTTTTTGTCAGTGAACCCATTCACAGTCTCTGGCATCTCACAGACCAAGTGAGACAAGCTATTTCTTTATTATGTGACTTGGTATTTGTGAGCTATTTGGGATATTGTTTCAATATATAGGCTAACATATTAAATTTAAGGCTTAACATTTAAATTATCCCCTCAATGAGGCTGCCTACCCAGGACCATATGATTGCTAGCCTGATACAACAACCATTCTTCCACAAATTGCTAGCCTGATGCAACAATCATTCCACCATAAGATTGCTAGCCTGATGCAACAACTATTCCACCACAAAAGTGCTATCCTGACACAACAACCATTCCACCACAATATTGCTATCCTGATAGAAAACCATTCCACCACAATAGTGCTAGCCTGATACAACAACCATTCCACCACAATAGTGCTAGCCTGATACAACAACCATTCCACCACAATATTGCTAGCCTGATACAACAACCATTCCACCACAATAGTGCTAGCCTGATACAGGAACCATTCCACCACAATAGTGCTAGCCTGATACAGGAACCATTCCACCACAATAGTGCTAGCCTGATACAACAACCATTCCACCACAATAGTGCTAGCCTGATACAACAACCATTCCACCACAATAGTGCTAGCCTGATACAGGAACCATTCCACCACAATAGTGCTAGCCTGATACAACAACCATTCCACCACAATAGTGCTAGCCTGATACAACAACCATTCCACCACAATAGTGCTAGCCTGATACAACAACCATTCCACCACAATAGTGCTAGCCTGATACAGGAACCATTCCACCACAATAGTGCTAGCCTGATACAACAACCATTCCACCACAATAGTGCTAGCCTGATACAGGAACCATTCCACCACAATAGTGCTAGCCTGATACAGGAACCATTCCACCACAATAGTGCTAGCCTGATACAACAACTATTCCACCACAATAGTGCTAGCCTGATACAACAACCATTCCACCACAATAGTGCTAGCCTGATACAACAACCATTCCACCACAATAGTGCTAGCCTGATACAACAACTATTCCACCACAATAGTGCTAGCCTGATACAGGAACCATTCCATCATACCCATATGTTGTCCTACAGCATAAGCAAAGAGTAAACATATAAGGTACACCCATGTGGCCTTCACATTGGCCTTGGGGAAGGGGAACCTGTAACTCATGAAGGGTTCCTCCATTACGTTTTCCAACTGTAGTTATGTGATAATTTCTTTGTTACTTGTATCGTCATTTTTTGCAGAAACCCGAGGTTGTGGATGCTCTAGAGAAGGAAATTCAGCAAGTAACAAATGAAGAATCAAAATCAGTCATACAAAAGACATTCCTTCTTTTGTATAAAGAAGGAATAAGAAGGCCTTCTTTTTCTCCATCCATAATGACATGGAAATTTTTATGTGCAACCAACAAAATATTTGAAATTGGTCCCTTGAGTCATGTGGGTGTTGCTGCTACAAATCAAGATGCATTGTCTAATATCATGGAGGGGTATCAGGGGTTTTGTGACTGGTTGAAAGATGTACATGGTAGGTTGATTTTTGGTTAAATTTAGTATTTAAATTATCTTTCATTTAATCTTTTACTTCGTCATTTTGCATAGTGGATAAATACCAAGCAGTTACTACCTTTCCACACTGAAATTCTCAGTATCAAGCCACTTAGAATAGTCAGTCCAGTATAAGCATCACTTATTAAATAGTAGGTTTTCAATTCCCAATGGTTTATGTAATTGGGTACTGTTTCTTCATTCCTAACTCTTATCCTAGGTCCTTATCCCCATATCCCTTCCAAGGGCTAAATAGTCATCTTGCCTTATTACTTTATCCAGATAATTGCCTTTCCTTACCTGGTGTTGTCAGTTATTTCATATCCTGCCTTTATACACATTTGTAATAAATACTAGAGGTCCTAGTCACAATATTGAAAGAAAAAGGGATGTAAAAGATTTAGGAGTAATCATGCTGGAAGACCTTACTCAGAAAGAAAACAATGTTGCTATGACAACTGCAAGCAAAATGACATGTTGGATAACTAGACCCAAACAAGAAATGCTATGCCAATAATACTTTCTAAGACATTAGTGCTCTCTAGAATACTATTGCTGCATACTAACAGCCCAAACCAAAGATGGAGAAATTGCTGACATGGAGAACATGCAAAGATCTTTTACTGCTAGAATCCACTTAATAAAACATCTACGTAAATTATTTGGGCCTAAAAATATTAAATCTGAATTCCCTATCTTGAGGTCATTTTGAGATGATTTCGGGGCTTAGTGTCCCCGCGACTCGGTCCTCGACCAGGCCTCCTTTTTTGTTACACACTCCCAGGAAGCAGCACGTAGCAGTTGTTTAACTCCCAGGTAACTATCTACTGCTAGGTGAACAGATGCATCAGGGTGAAAGAAACTCTGCCCATTTGTTTCTGCCTCCACCGGGGATCGAACCTAGAACCTCAGGACTACGAATCCAAAGCACTGTCCACTCAGCTGTCAGACCCTAGAGCACAGGTGGGAGAGATGCATAATAATTTACACTTGGAAAATATTAGGAGGACTGGTTGCAAATCTGCACACAGAAATAACACCACATGAGACTAGAAGGCATGGCAGGATGTGCAAAATAGCCCCACTGAAAATCAGAGGTGCAATTGGCACGCTAAGAGAGAACTCGATCAACATGAAAGGCCCAAGACTTTTCAACACTACACACACACACAGGGCATAACTGGCCGACCTCTTGCAGTGTTCAAAAGAGAACTCGACAAGCACCTTCAAAGGATACCTGATCAATCAGGCTGCGACTCGTATGTCAGGCTGCGAGCAGCTGCATCGACGAGCCTAGTTTATCATATCAGCAACCAGGAGGTCTGGTCAGAGACCAGGCCATGGGGACGTTGATCCTCGAAATCATAAACAGGTAGTCAACAGGTAGTAAGTAGTCCTTTCTATTTACAAGGATGGAGGGGTATATTCATGACAGCATGTGTGAGAGTGGGCCAAGTTATATTGGCATGTATTTACCTAGGTTGTAGTAGGAATATACGATGTACAGATGGTATAGGGTCCATCAAGATCCCATGGTATTGGCTACAGCTGTCTCTTAAGTTGTATGATAAAATGGTATATTTTTATTGAATGTTATTCATTTACTGTTATGGTAAGTAATCAATCAAATGTAGTTAACCATAATCAAGAGTGTATAAATGCAGTGTTTTATAAAATAATATTAAAAACCACGTAAACCCCCCCCCAAATACTTAATAACTTTCGCAGTTTATTATTCCTGGTGAAGGAGTTTGTAACTCCATCCAAATGTATTAATAAATCATGATTATGTTTTAAACATATGATATTCAAACCACACATCAGAAAATGAAGAAATAACTACGTTTCGGTCCATCCAGGACCATTATCAAGTCCAGGATGAACTGAAACGTTATCTTTCCTTCATTTTCTAGTGTGTAGTTTGGATATCATATCTTCAGCCATGTTGTGACTCATAGTCTGCATATACAGTACAGTACTTGTAAGTTTCTATGTCTGTTTTCAAGCTACTTTTATATATACTGTACATACATATTGTATATTTTCTTTTTAGGAACATCTGGTTGTCAGGTCAGGAATCCCAGACAAAAGGCGTTCTTATCTTGGCAAATATGGGAAGGTCTTCATTTGTCATTAGATGGATTCAGAAGCTTGTGCATGAGTTTCCATGGCAGGCACTCTGACAGGGCTATTGTGCCTATTAGAATGGATGGCAGTGCTGTTGATGATGTCTTTTCCCAAGTACAGCAACGCTGTGACAGCGGAAAAGGCAAGCTGAAAGTGTCAGCTCTTAAGTTATCTCATTGGGTTATCTGCTGTCAATTTTAATTGTCAGCTTAAGAGAAAACATAAATGAATCAATAAAAACTTGTTAACAAAGCTGAAGGTGTCATAATTTATTGTAAGAGTACCATGTTAACAAACACTATAAAGTACAGTGTACATACAAGTCAATTGTTAGCCTAATTATTTTGTTAAAAGAATTATCATTGTAACTTTGATTACAAAAATTTTTGGAAAAAGGTTTTCTTACATTTAAAAGAATAATTAACTTTTATTATCCTTATATTATGATAAGTATAAAATAAGTTATTTACTTCTGCCTTAGACATTAATGCAAAGCCAGAAATGGAGATAGTCAAACAAACCTTTGATTTCACAGGAAAGAAAGTGGTTATTCAACTTACAAGTTTTTGGTGTGCCCCTCATCTGGACTACTGTATCTAAGCATGGACACCTCACCTTCAAAAGGACATTCCCCTTTGAGAGCTTTGTTTTGATGTGATGAGGGCGCTCTCATGCATCCCACACAGACAGGTGTCGTTGGCTTCTGCTCTCGTCTCCTGCCTACTGTGATGCTGCATGTGTGAAATGTTTCCAAGTAGCTTCACCACCCTCATGTGTTTGCAATGCATAGAGGCCTGTACATTCCTCATTGTTGCATCGTCTGGTTGTGGAGCATATCCAGTGGCTGTGGTCTCTGGTAACAACACATTTCTTTGGGGGGAGGGGGTGTTTATGGGGTAAAATGGGAGGTTCAATGTGGCCCACCTGGGTTGTACCTGGAACGAGCTCTAGAAGTTATTCTACTCCCCAAGCCCAGCCTGGGATCAAGCTTGACTTGTGAGAGCTTGGTCAAGTAGACTGTTGCTTGGGGCAGCCTGCAGGACCACATATCCACTACAACCTGGTTAGTCTGGCACATTTATTTATTTTCTTGCAGGAAACACATTTATTCTCGAAGTCCAATTTTGTTCCAGCAATATTTCTTATACTTCCTGGGAGGATATTGAACAGCCATTGACCCCTTACATTCATATAGTGTTCTCTGATTGTACCTACGGCACCTCTACTCTTCACTAGCTCATTCAGCATTTTCTACCATATAGTTTTTTTCCAGTACGTTGTTATTTTACTGTGCAAATTTAGAACCTGGCTAGTATTTTCTATGTGTATAGTATATTATGTGGTGCCCCTTTGTCTCATTTCCAGAGTGTACATTTTGAGAGGTTTTCAGATGATCCAATAATTTAGATGCTTTATCGTGTTTATGCATGCCATATATGCTCTCTGTATTCTCTCTATTTCATCCATCTCTCCTCTGAAAAGGGAAGTGAGTATCAAGCAGTACTCAAAGCAGGACAGCACAAGTAATTTGAATGCAGTAGTATGAGCATTGTGATGCGATCCCTTAATTTGAAGGTTCTCATAATTTCCTGTCATTTCTGGAGGGAGCCCCCAGGTGGCTTCCTGAAGCTCTCTTGCTGAGATTACTCCACACTAAAAGGTCACATCAGTTGTGGAAGTTCTGTTTGGCCTACCAGGGACCAGAGCTAGACACAGGCACCCCCCGCCCCCTACCCTTCTTAGAGGTACCTTCAGAAAGTCAGCTACGCTTTACAGACAATTAGAGTTTGCAGTCTCAGTCGTGATGCCCGGTTATGTTTGCAGCAGTCTCACTCCTGATGCCAGGTTATGTTTGCAGCAGTCTCAGTCCTGATGCCAGTTATGTTTGCAGCAGTCTCAGTCCTGATGCCAGGTTATGTTTGCAGCAGTCTCAGTCCTGATGCCAGGGGGATGTTTCCAGTAGGCTCAGCCACAGAAATTGAGTTTAGTCTAGAGATCCGTCGATGCCTATTGTAGTCTCTTAAGTCCAGCTTGTGTTAACTTAGACTGTCTGGTGGTTCAACCTATGAGCTGCTTGTGTGTGGGCCTGAAGAGTTGAATAGGTGCAGTGTGCTGCATGAGACTCGAACAGCGCCGCCAGATAGTATCGAGGGCCATCTGTCTACGAAATGCTGCATCGCTCAGTACGATACCTTGTCTCTCTGATACCATGGTGTCCCCCTCTCATGCTGTTCTAGAATTACCACAGTTATCCAAGTAAGTGCATTTACAGATCCAATGGAGCATAGTTGATTTAATGAGCCATTGCAGTTTTGCCTTAATTCAGCTTGTACTTAAACATGCATGGCTTAACCTCTGAGACGAGCATATGACTACTGACAGGTCTGTTTCCCACTTCCCAATTGTCACTGTTGGCCTATTAAAACAAGGGAGCTTCTTCCAGTCTGCAATATAGTGTCACCTTCAGTGATGCAACATGGACTCCTGATGTCAACAAGCATGTTCCATTAAGGACAAGCTTCATACTGTGCCCAAGATCACACTATCTTCCACCCATACCAACTCACAAGAGAGGGGCAGTTACATACCCTGATATGAGCCCATATCCTTATCTGTGCCCATCCTGAAATGTGTTCGTCCTTACCTGTGCCCACCCCCACATGTTCACATGCCACTAATTGTGCTCTTCCTGACACATGCCCACATGTGACATCTCCCCATTGCTAACACGTGCCTACCGCTATTTGAGACCTTGACACTTGCCAACCCCCACTGTCACATGACCACCCTGACACAGCAACCCCCACCTGTGCCCACCCACTACCTGTTCCTTCCCTGTCAATTGCCATCCCTGCCCCGCCTGTGCCCCTACTGTCACATGATCACTACTGACACATACCTACCTCTACCTATGCCCAACTTGACACGTGCTCATCCCTGGCATGTACCCACCTTCTTTGCCATTGTCGTCAATTTCTTTCCTGACAGGTGCTGCCCCTACCTCTCTTCACTCTTGAAAAGTGCCCATCCCCACCTGCAATATACCTCCATCAGTGCCCTCAGACATGACCACCTGGTCGCTATATTGAGCTGGCTTTGCCAGGCTTGGCAACCCTTTGCTAAGAATTCCTCATATATGGCTGCTACCCAGGAAGACTACCTTACACAAAGGTCTGACAGGAGTGAGGGAGAGACTGAGGTGGACTGGTGGAGGATGTCGCGAGTGTGCACAGTACACGTGCCTCGCCCGGCCTGCCTAGCCGCCCTCGGTCAACACCGCTAGAGTCACCACCACCATGTATACCTGGTTGATACCTGGTTGATGGGGTTTTGGGAGTTCTTCTACTCCCCAAGCCCGGCCCGAGGCCAGGCTTGACTTGTGAGAGTTTGGTCCACTAGGCTGTTGCTTGGAGCGGCCCGCAGGCCCACATACCCACCACAGCCCGGCTGGTCCGGAACTCCTTGGAGGAATAAATCTAGTTTCCTCTTGAAGATGTCCACGGTTGTTCCGGCAATATTTCTTATGCTTGCTGGGAGGACGTTGAACAACCGCGGACCTCTGATGTTTATACAGTGTTCTCTGATTGTGCCTATGGCACCCCTGCTCTTCACTGGTTCTATTCTGCATTTTCTTCCATATCGTTCACTCCAGTACGTTGTTATTTTACTGTGTAGATTTGGGACCTGGCCCTCCAGTATCTTCCAGGTGTATATTATTTGATATCTCTCTCGTCTTCTTTCTAGTGAGTACATTTGGAGAGCTTTGAGACGATCCCAATAATTTAGGTGCTTTATCGCGTCTATACGTGCTGTATATGTTCTCTGTATTCCCTCTATTTCAGCAATCTCTCCTGCTCTGAAGGGGGAAGTGAGTACTGAACAGTACTCAAGACGGGACAGCACAAGTGACTTGAAGAGTACAAGCATTGTGATGGGATCCCTGGATTTGAAAGTTCTCGTAATCCATCCTATCATTTTTCTGGCTGTCGCAATATTTGCTTGGTTATGCTCCCTAAACGTTAGGTCGTCAGACATCATTATTCCCAAATCCTTTACATGCTGTTTTCCTACTATGGGCACATTTGATTGTGTTTTGTACTCTGTATTATGTTTAAGGTCCTCATTTTTACCGTACCTGAGTACCTGGAATTTATCACTGTTAAACATCATGTTATTTTCTGATGCCCAGTCGAAAACTTTATTAATATCAGCTTGAAGTTTTTCAATGTCTTCAGCCGAGGTAATTTTCATACTGATTTTTGTGTCATCTGCAAAGGATGATACGAAGCTGTGACTTGTATTTTTGTCTATATCTGATATGAGAATAAGGAAAAGCAGCGGTGCAAGGACTGTACCCTGAGGTACAGAGCTTTTAACTGCACTTGGACTAGATTTTATATGGTTGACCGTTACTCGCTGAGTCCTGTTTGACAGAAAACTGAGTATCCAGCGTCCTACTTTACCGTTATTCCCATTGACTTCATTTTGTGTGCTATCACGCCATGGTCACATTTATCGAAAGCCTTTGCGAAGTCCGTGTATATCACATCAGCATTCTGTTTTTCTTCTAATGCCTCAGTGACTTTATCGTAGTGCTCAAGTAGCTGTGAGAGGCACGATCTTCCCGCTCGAAATCCATGTTGGCCTGGGTTGTGAAGGTCATTGGTCTCCATGAAATTGGTGACCTGACTCCTAATCACTCTCTCAAATACTTTTATTATGTGCGATGTTAGTGCAACTGGTCTATAATTCTTTGCCAATGCTTTGCTCCCTCCCTTGTGTAGAGGGGCTATGTCTGCTACTTTAAGTGCATCTGGTATCTCTCCCGTGTCCAAGCTCTTCCTCCACACTATACTGAGTGCCTGTGCTACCGGCACTTTGCATTTCTTTATAAATATTGAATTCCATGAGTCTGGACCTGGGGCCGAGTGCATGGGCATGTTTTCAATTTCTCTTTCAAAATTTAGTGCGCTCGTGTTGATATCAGTTATATTTACAGGGGTTTGGATATCACGCATAAAGAAATTGTCTGGATCTTCTACTTTCATGTTGTTTATTGGAGTGCTAAACATGTCCTCATACTGCTTTTTTAGTATTTCACTAATTTCTTTGTCATCCTCCGTGTATGAACCTTCACTTATGTTCTCTGATGCAAGTTTATTCAGTGACAGTACTTGTGATGAATCATTCTCGGGCTTCATGCAGTGACATAGGCTCCGATACAAGTAGTGTTGACCCGAATACGAGCAGCGAGGGTGTTACTAGGCGGGGTTTTGCTGCCCCAGCAACACGCTGAGGCAAGCGGCAGCATGTCACGTGGCCAGAGGACAATGACGACAATGTTCCCTCGACATCATGTGCTCATGGTAGGCCTACGCTACGCAGACCAGCCTCATCTCCTGTCATACCTATACGCAGCTCTAACACAAGACGACGGAGCCGTGTTTTTGGTGCTCGTGGTGGAGTAGGCGCCAACCCCCGGGTGTACTTGGGTGGGAGGATCGTTAGAGATTTGTCCCACAAATACCAACTTTTGATGGTACCGATGTTGGTGTGACCATTATTCCCCTATACAGGTGACAGCATGGCTGAAATCGACTATTTCCTGTCTTATTTTGATACTGAATTCATGAACCATCATGTAGCAGAGACAAACAGATACGCTCACAGCCTCATAGCGTATGCTATGAGGCTATTATTAAGGCAGTGTCTGGGATGCTCCCGGACGCAGGTTCGAATCCTCGTCAAGGCCCTTGTGGATTTGTTCCTATGAGGGTATTTTACCTGCCTCTCACGTGACATGATGGAAGGTCACCACAAATGACTAAATGTACATGTTTCTCGCGTTGAGAATGACGCTGAAACACTGAGAAACACGTCATCCAGGATTATTGGAGCCTTGTTCCATCCCCCGTGTTCAACAGGTACATGTCAACTGATTGGCTTCTCAGGTGCCTGCACTTTGAAAATAATGAAAATGAGGACAAACACGACAGATTTTGAAAGGTGCGGGAACTTTTTCACCTAGTTGTGCTTGCGGGGGTTGAGCTCTGCTCTTTCGGCCCGCCTTTCAACTGTCAATCGTGTGTGTGTGTGTGTGTGTGAAAAAAAGTTAGTAGTTAGTAACAGTTGATTGATTGACAGTTGAGAGGCGGGCCGAAAGAGCAGAGCTCAACCCCCGCAAGCACAACTAGGTGAATACAAGATAAAGTTAGAGAAGATTCAGGGGCATGCCACCAGACTCATCCCGGAACTGAGAGGTATGAGCAATGAGGAAAGGCTGAAGGAGCTGAACCTCACTTCCCTGGAAAACAAGAGTAAGGGGAGACATGATAACCACCTACAAAATTCTCAGGGGAGTTGACAGGGTGGACAAAGACAAACTCTTCAGCACGGGTGGAACACGAACAAGGGGACACAGGTGGAAACTTAGTACCCAAATGAGCCACAGAGATATTAGAAAAAATTGTTTCAGTGTCAGAGTAGTTAACAAATGGAATGCATTAGGCAGTGATGTGGTGGAGGCTGACTCCATACACAGTTTCAAATGTAGATATGATAGAGCCCAGTAGGCTCAGGAATCTGTACACCAGTTGATTGATAGTTGAGAGGCGGGACCAAAGAGCCAAAGCTCAACCCCCGCAAGCACAATTAGGCGAGTACAAAAATCGGTGGTCAAACGATAGCTAAATAAAAGAGAATATATGTGCGAAAATGCATGAGGGTGGCTTAAGTTTTGTGCGTGGCGAGGAGCGGAGGCGGTGCTGGTGTAGCCTGGTGCTCGGCCGCCCACACCATCAACACTAAACACAGATATTGGCCTCAACACTTCCATTGGTTTGTAACAATTAGAAAATACTTATCAATGTTATTTATTGTGACTCTGAACATAAAATATAAATCAAACATATTAATCTCGTGAATGGATTTATATTGAACAACATAATAATATAAGTAACACTGTGACAGGAGAAAATTTTAGCCAAACTAAATTTTTGTGTTTAACCTGTTGGGGCTCTCCTACCACCCCCTCCCCCCCCCCCTACTCCCCCCAAAAAACACGAGGTTTATTCAGAGCTTCGAGCGAATCACAACAGAAAACGGCGATAAAGACAGATTAATTCTTTGAAGGTCGGTGTAATATAAAAGTAAACGAAACAATGGGAGCAAGGAAGTGTGAACGAAAGGTAGTGGGACATGGGTAAGGGAGGTGGGCGGCCTCTGTGGGTAGTGTCTTGGGGAGGGAGGTCCAAGGAAGAGGCAGCGTCAGTGTCCAATCGTCTCGGTGTCCGGTAGCACGTGGTGTCACTCCCTCCCTGGTACTCTCTCTCTCTCACTCATATTTACTCATAAATTCACTCGCCCACACAATCACTAATACATTTACATCTATAATCTATAACATCGCCTTCCTGCTGTCAAACTGACTATTTCTGTCTATCTCTCCTTCTGTCCTCTTTTTTTAATTACATCCTCATTTCTTTTCGTCCTTTTAATTCTCCCTTCCTCCCTAAACCCCTCTTCCTCCTCCCTAAACCCCTCTTCCTCCTCCCTAAACCCTCTCTTCCTCCTCCCTAAACCCCTCTTTCTCCTCCCTAAACCCCTCTTCCTCCTCCTCGTCAACCCCTCTTCCTCCTCCCCGTCACCCCTCTTCCTCCTCCTCGTCAACCCCTCTTCCTCCTCCCCGTCAACCCCTCTTCCTCCTCCCCGTCAACCCCTCTTCCTCCTCCCCGTCAACCCTCTTCCTCCTCCTCGTCAACCCCTCTTCCTCCTCCCCGTCAACCCCTCTTCCTCCTCCCCGTCAACCCCTCTTCCTCCTCCTCGTCAACCCCTCTTCCTCCTCCCCCGTCAACCCCTCTTCCTCCTCCCGTCAACTACTCTTCCTCCTCCTCGTCAACCCCTCTTCCTCCTCCCCGTCAACCCCTCTTCCTCCTCCCCGTCACCCCTCTTCCTCCTCCCCGTCAACCCCTCTTCCTCCTCCCCGTCAACCCCTCTTCCTCCTCCCCGTCAACAATATCCAACCGTCGAAACACCAATTATATAATCTTCGATGCTAGGCTATAGATTAGAATTCATTAAACTTTTC
>WNGS01057410.1:0-12454 GCA_020271785.1 Procambarus virginalis
AGTATGACACGCCGACCGCATGAGGACCCGGATTGACCCGACCTGCATGAGGCGATGTCGCTCTACGTCCAGCCAAGTGGTGAGAGAGACAGGGAGGAGCAAGAGAGGAGGTTTACCTTGAGGTGCTTCCTTGAGTTGCTTCCGGGGCTCAGGCGTCCCCGCGGCCCGTCGTCGACCAGGCCTCCTGGTTGCTGGACTGATCAACCAGGCCACGGAGAAAAAGATAGCGGTAGAGCCCAAGAGTGAGTCAGATATTAAGAAAGAGGGAAAGTGAGAGAGAGAGCGAGAGCGAGAGAGAGAGGAGAGGAGAAGATAGAGAGAGAGAGAGATAACGGTAATATCAGGAGGAAGCACTAACCCATATCGGACTATATAGCACTTGAGAGGTAGAGAGAGAGAGAGAGATAGATAAGGAGGGAGAGGGAAGAACGAGAAGAGATACAGGCAAGAGAAGGAGAGAGTGGGAGAAAAATAGCCTCAGAAAATTAAATGTATACAACAGTGTTTTATCAATTGTAATATCTTTCCTCAGGGGAATGTTGAGAGATACAGGGAAACATTAGCTGACCTCTCATGGAGAGGTGCGGGTGAGATGGATGCGGTGACACCTTCGGACCCCGGTGGTTTTTCCTCTGCAGTGGTTAATGCTCGTTATTGACCCATGTGTAGCCACTGTGCAAAGCCACCGCCCCACGCAGTGGTTGATGCACTAGGGGCGCCGAGGAAGGTCAAAATGGGGGTCATCTAACCCACACAAAAGCGAATTCCCGAACACAGACATCCCGGAGAGTGCCCTTCGCATACATGGCCACTTGGGGATAGTTCTTTAACCGTGGGCTTCTATAGTTTCCACCGTAAGCCTCCTCCTCACCATGCATTCATGACCACGAGAGTGAGTCGGAAGATCTAGGGAAGATACTCGCCTTGCCCATCCAGTGCGCCAGAAATCGGATGGTACTAACACCGGCTGACTCTGTTTTTTTGTTGTTTAAGATTCGCTACCCTGGAACACAAAGTTCCAAGTAGCACGGGGCCTATGGAGGAGAGCCCGTAGGTGCATCGGCTGACCCAGGAGAGGAAATCGTCATTGTATTGGAAAACCTCCGCAGGATTCTCCAGCCGACATCACCCTGTGAACAAGAAGGTTATCTATAGTGGCGGCGGTGGTAAACATCTTCTCGCACTTCGTCGAGCGATTTGGTCTTGGTTCGAATCCTGTTTAGAATTGACTTGGTGCCAAAGGGGTCTTTAGCAGATCGCCTTTGTTTACCCAGCAATAATTATGTACCTGGTTGTTACCGATTGACTGATCGTGTTTCCAGGGGAAAACTAGTATATATATATATTATATATTATAATATATATAGATATATATATATATATATATTATTATATATATATATATATATATAGATAGATATATAGGGGGGTTACCACCTCTGGTGCAATTATAGGGACCACAGCCTGAGAGAAGGGAACACCGGAGCATTCAGGGAAAAACTTAACTCTTGAATACATACGAGTGTTCGCTTCTCCTTCTTCTACCACACCCCCCCTTTTTTATGGTGTTACACTTTATGTATCGCAAGGTTATATATATAGTATATAATTATACAATATATATTTGACAGTGTCAGACCACGGAGGAAGAATTTGAGTCTTAATCAAATTAATCAAATTATCAACACACTAATGAGCAACTTTATGAACTAAGACTAGTTATTCCAAACATATTAATTGTTAAGGAAATCTCCGTACTACATAAAATCTCCCTCCAGCTTAAATTAGTTAATCTCCCACAGTATAATTAATCTCGTACAACATAAATTACCTCTCTACAGAAAAATTTATCTACCTACAGCATAATATATCTACCTACAACGTAATATATCTACCTACAACGTAATATATCTACCTACAACATAATGCATCTGTTTATAGAATAATGAATCTCAATCAGAACACACAGACCTGTCACAAACACAACACACACATAAAAACAGACCATTAAAAATATATTATAATAAAAAGTAAATATTATTCAGCGGCCTAAGAATATGCAAGAATAAAATAAAAACTGGCATTATCTTGAAGAAGCGGGCGTGGAGCTGTAACTTGAGTAAGTCCGTCCAACTATTCCTTGACTGGCCATAAGTGTCAGGCCCTCTATTCCGGAGTAACTGTGGTGAAGGGTGGATGGCTGAAGGGGCTTCATTGGGCTGTGGAGCAACTGCTCTTCGCCTGGAGGGAACTGTGACCTCCCTCCTTCAGCCTGCCCAATCACTTGGGCTTGACGGTAGAGCGACGGTCTCGCTTCATGCAGGTCAGCGTTCAATCCCCGTCCGTCCAAGTAGTTGGGCATCATTCCTTCCTCTCCCTTCCCCCCCCCCCACGTCCCAGTGCTATTTAGTCGTAATGGCTTGGTGCTTTTCCCTTTTCCCCTGATAATTCCCTCCCCTTTCTCTCCCCCCCCTTCTCACACACCACACACACACACACACACACACACACACACACACACACACACACACACACACACACACACACACACACATACACACACACACACACCCACACACACATATGGTGGAGGGATGGGATATGAAGAGCGTCTGAAGGAACTGAACCTTACGACACTAGAGAAAAGAAGGGAGAGAGGAGATATGATAGGGACATATAAAATACTCAGGGGAATTGACAAAGTGGAAATAGATGAAATGTTCACACGTAATAATAACAGAACGAGGGGACATGGGTGGAAACTGGAAACTCAGATGAGTCACAGAGATGTTAGGTAGTTTTCTTTTAGCGTGAGAGTAGTGGAAAAATGGAATGCACTTGAGGAACAGGTTGTGGAAGCAAATACTATTCATACTTTTAAGACTAGGTATGATAGGGAAATGGGACAGGAGTCATTAATGTAAACAACCGATAGCTGGAAAGGCGGGATCCAAGAGTCAATGCTCGATCCTGCAAGCACAAATAGGTGAGTACAAATAGGTGAGTACACACACACACACACACACACACACACACACACACACACACACACACACACCCACACACACACACAACACACCACTTACCACTCTCCATAGTGTATAGTAAGTCACTGGAAACGGGGGACCTACCAGAAATATGGAAGACTGCTAATGTAGTACCAATATACAAAAAGGGTGACAGACAAGAGGCACTGAACTACAGGCCAGTGTCCTTAACTTGTATACCATGCAAGGTGATGGAGAAGATTGTGAGAAAAAACCTAGTAACACATCTGGAGAGAAGAGACTTCGTGACAACCCATCAACATGGGTTCAGGGAGGGTAAATCTTGCCTTACAGGCTTGATAGAATTCTACGATCAGGTGACAAGAATTAAGCAAGAAAGAGAAGGGTGGGCGGACTGCATTTTTTTGGACTGTCGGAAAGCCTTTGACACAGTACCCCATAAAAGGTTGATGCATAAGCTGGAGAAACAGGCAGGAGTAACAGGTAGGGCGCTCCAGTGGATAAGGGAGTACCTAAGCAATAGGAAGCAGAGAGTTACAGTGAGGGGTGAGACCTCAGACTGGCGTGAAGTCACCAGTGGAGTCCCACAGGGCTCTGTACTTGGACCTATCCTGTTTCTGATATACGTAAATGATCTCCCAGAGGGTATAGACTCATTCCTCTCAATGTTTGCTGACGACGCCAAAATTATGAGAAGGATTAAGACAGAGGAGGACAGCTTGAGACTTCAAGAAGACCTGGACAAGCTGCAGGAATGGTCGAACAAATGGCTGTTAGAGTTTAACCCAAGCAAATGTAATGTAATGAAGATAGGGGTAGGAAGCAGGAGACCAGATACAAGGTATCATTTGGGAGATGAAATACTTCAAGAGTCAGAGAGAGAGAAAGACCTGGGGGTTGATATCACGCCAGACCTGTCCCCTGAAGCTCATATCAAGAGGATAACATCAGCAGCATATGCCAGGTTGGCTAACATAAGAACGGCCTTTAGAAACTTGTGTAAGGAATCTTTCAGAACATTATATACCACATATGTCAGACCAATCCTGGAGTATGCGGCCCCATGGAGTCCATGGAGTCCATACTAGGAAGCATAAGACTAAACTGGAAAAGGTTCAAAGGTTTGCCACCAGACTAGTACCCGAGCTGAGAGGTATGAGCTACGAGGAGAGACTACGGGAATTAAACCTCACTTCGTTGGAAGACAGAAGAGTTAGGGGACATGATCACCACATTCAAGATTCTCAAGGGTAGATAAAGGGTAGGTAAATAGGGTAGGTGATAGGGTAGATAAAAAATAGGTAGGTGATAGGGTAGATAATGACAGGCTATTTAACACAAGGGGCACACGCACTAGGGGACACAGGTGGAAACTGAGTGCCCAAATGAGCCACAGAGATATTAGAAAGAACTTTTTTAGTGTCAGAGTGGTTGACAAATGGAATGCATTAGGAAGTGATGTGGTGGAGGCTGACTCCATACACAGTTTCAAGTGTAGATATGATAGAGCCCAATAGGCTCAGGAACCTGTACACCTGTTGATTGACGGTTGACAGAGAGGCGGGACCAAAGAGCCAGAGCTCAACCACCGCAAGCACAACTAGGTGAGTACACAAATAAGTGAGTACACACACAGGGAACAGAAAACAGAAGGCTGACATTCCGAAAGGGAAACTATGAGGAGATAAGAAAATTCCTAACAGATATAGCATGGGAAACAGAGCTCAGGGGAAAGACGGCCCAAGACATGATGGACTACATCACACAGAAGTTCAAGGACGCAGCAAACAAGTTTGTCCCAGCCCAAAAGGAAAACAGTGAAATGAAGATGAGAAACCCATGGTTTAATCAGAGATGTAGGCTAGCTAAGCAGCAAAGTAAAAGGACATGGAGAAACTATAGGAATAACAGGACACTGGAGAGCAGAGAAAGATACCAGAATGCCAGGAATGAATATGTCAGGATGAGAAGAGAGGCGGAAAGACAATACAAAAATTACATCGCAAGCAAGGCAAAGACTCAGCCTAAATTGTTGCATAGCCACATCAGGAGAAAAACAACAGTAAAGGAACAGGTTATGAAATTAAGGATAGGGGCAGAAGGATTCACTACAAACGACAAGGAAGTGTGTGAGGAACTGAATAAGAAATTCCAGGCGGTCTTCACATTAGAGCAAGGAGAAGTTCCAGAGATAAGAGAGGGAATAGCTAACCAGGAACCACTGGAAGAGTTTGAGATTACCAGCGGGGAAGTAAGGAAGTGTTTACTAGAGTTGGATGTGACAAAGGTTATAGGCCCAGATGGAATCTCCCCTTGGATACTTAAGGAAGGAGCAGAAGAACTGTGCCTACCACTCTCCATAGTGTATAACAAATCACTGGTAACAGGGGAACTGCCAAAAATTTGGATGACGGTTAATGTAGTCCCGATATACAAGAAAGAGGATAGACAGGAGGCACTGAACTACAGGCCAGTGTCCCTAACCTGCATACCATGCAAGCTGGTGGAGAAGATTGTGCGAAGAAAGCTAGTGGAGCACCTGGAGCGAAAGATCTTTGTAACACAGCATCAACATGGGTTCAGGGATGGCAAGTCCTGCCTCACAGGGTTACTTGAATTCTGCGATCAGGCAACAAAAATCAGACAAGAAAGAGAAGGGTGGGCAGACTGCATATTTTTGGATTGCCAGAAAGCCTTTGACACAGTACCACACAAGAGGCTAGTGAAAAAGCTGGAGATGCAGGCTGGAGTGAAAGGGAAGGTACTCCATTGGATAAGGGAGTACCTAAGCAACAGGAGACAACGAGTCAGTGTGAGGGGTGAGGACTCGGAGTGGCGGGGAATCACTAGTGGAGTCCCGCAAGGTTCAGTCCTTGGACCTATACTGTTTCTGATATATGTAAATGATCTCTCAGAGGGTATAGACTCGTTCCTCTCAATGTTTGCTGATGATGTATTGAGCTCGGTTTCACTCTCTCCACAAACAAGACAAAAGCCTACTCCCATCACAAGAGGAGAGCAAATGAAGAACTGCAAATTAATGGTGTAACACTTGAATGGGTTGACCACTATCGGTACCTTGGCGTCACTGTCGGCTCTAACAAGGGGAAGAAAGAGGAGCTCAATCAACTCATAGGAACATGCAAAAGTCGACTCAGGGCACTGAAAGCTATGACCTGGAATGGACATGGAGCCTCTATTGGCGTGCTTAAAATGATGTACACAGCCTATGTGCGCTCCGTCATAGACTATGCCGCACCAGTTCTGTGCACCTACTCCCAAAGCGATATGAAAAGGCTTGAAAGCATTCAAAATGAAGCCATGACAATCATTCTTGGAGTTCCAAGAACTGCCAAAACGTCTAATCTACGAGAGGAGTTGTCCCTCCCCAGTGTTAAAAGCAGAATTCAGGAGCTGAATGCTAAGCTTGCAATTAGGATCGCCAGAGATCCCCATTACAATGATATTGCTAAGAAAAAACTGAGCTCTGTGCTACTTTCAGGGGGAAACAGGAGAAGCAAAAAATGGCATCACAGATCAGTCTGCTACCTCGAAGAGCTTCACCTGCTTGAGCAAGCCCGTGAGCTCCTGCCTGTAGAGAGGTTACCTCCCTGGGAGGATGACTCGTGCAAGATCATCATCAATGAAATGGCAATGAAAAAATCCAACATGTTACCACAAGAAATGAGGCACAAGTATCACGAGGAAATTTATAAAGAAGCCGGAGATGAACTAGATCAAATCTACACTGACGGGTCATCTAATCCTGTCAATGGCAGGGCTGGTGCAGGATACACGGTAATCAAGGATAATACTTTCCAACGCAGAAATGAAGAAATAGATGCATTGAGAACTATGCCTCTTCAACGCAAGCAGAGCTAACTGCCATTGTTATGGCGCTAAAGTTTCTTGAACGGAACACTAATGGTGCAGTGATTTGCACCGATTCAAAAGCAGCACTACAAAGCCTAAGTAAAAATCTGGCAGAAAATCTTGCAATAGTCGCTGAAATTAAGAGAGCTGTGAGAGCACTTACCAATCAGGGAAGAGTCATCAAGTTTCTGTGGATCCCCTCCCATGTTGGGGGGGTCCCCTCCCATGTTGGGGGGGTCCCCTCCCATGTTGGGGGATCCCCTCCCATGTTGGGGGTCCCCTCCCATGTTGGGGGGTCCCCTCCCATGTTGGGGGGATCCCCTCCCATGTTGGGGGGGTCCCCTCCCATGTTGGGGATCCCCTCCCATGTTGGGGGGGTCCCCTCCCATGTTGGAGGGATCCCCTCCCATGTTGGGGCTCCCCTCCCATGTTGGAATATGTGGGAATGAACGAGCAGATGTGCTGGCTGCTGAAGGCGCTGAAGGAGACCATATTGAATACTTCATACCCAAGACTCTACTACAAATTAGAGGTATTGTCAGGCAACATCACCGTAACAAGGTAACTGAGGAAAGGAGGATAGAAGCACAAACCAGTGAATCTGTACGATGGTACAACATGGTTGCAGCTGGCAATTCCAGTCATTATGGCCGAAGAGGAGGAGGACGAGGGAGAGAATCAGTAATAGCGAGAATCCGTCTTGGATACAGATATCCATGGAGATATGGAATGGAAACAACAGTTGATCAGCGAAGTTGCAGAATCTGTGGTGAGAGTGATGGACACCGCCTTGACCACTATCTACGTGAATGTGAACACCTGAGAGACATTAGGAATATGTGTAGAATAATAAACCCCACATTGTTTGAGTTAGGAAAACACTATTTGTCAAATATTGATACTGTTCTTAAAATACTGTCACTATGGCGGTGTGTCCACTCACAGGATGAGTGACGCTGCCCAATACTGTCACTATGGCGGTGTGTCCACTCACAGGATGAGTGACGCTGCCCAATACTGTCACTATGGCGGTGTGTCCACTCACAGGATGAGTGGCGCTGCCCAATACAGTCACTATGGCGGTGTGTCCACTCACAGGATGAGTGGCGCTGCCCAATACTGTCACTATGGCGGTGTGTCCACTCACAGGATGAGTGGCGCTGCCCAATACTGTCACTATGGCGGTGTGTCCACTCACAGGATGAGTGGCGCTGCCCAATACTGTCACTATGGCGGTGTGTCCACTCACAGGATGAGTGGCGCTGCCCAATAAACTCGCCCCTCGGGGCAAAATTAAAAAAAAATTAAGAATGCAAAAATTATGAGGAGAATTAAAACGGAGGACGATAGTAGGAGGCTACAAGATGACCTAGACAGACTGAGTGAATGGTCCAACAAATGGCTGTTGAAGTTCAACCCGAGTAAATGCAAAGTAATGAAACAAGGCAGTGGAAACAGGAGGCCAGACACAGGATACAGAATAGGGGATGAAGTACTTAATGAAACGGACAGAGAGAAAGATCTAGGAGTTGATATCACACCAAACCTGTCTCCTGAAGCCCACATAAAGAGAATAACATCTGCGGCATATGCGAGGCTGGCTAACATCAGAACAGCCTTCAGGAACCTGTGTAAGGAATCATTCAGAATCTTGTACACCACATATGTAAAACCAATCGTGGAGTATGCGGCCCCAGCATGGAGCCCGTACCTTGTCAAGCACAAGACGAAGCTGGAAAAAGTCCAAAGATATGCCACTAGACTAGTCCCAGAACTAAGAGGCATGAGTTACGAGGAAAGGCTGCGGGAAATGCACCTTACGACACTGGAAGACAGAAGAGTAAGGGGAGACATGATCACAACCTACAAAATCCTCAGGGGAATCGACCGGGTAAACAAGGATAAACTATTCAACACTGGTGGTACACGAACAAGGGGACACAGGTGGAGACTGAGTACCCACATGAGCCACATGTGGGTACGTTAGGAGATGACATGTGATGGTATCCGTAGGAAATTAATTTCAAATCTTTTTTTTTCAGTTGTTCAGTCAGTTGATTGACAGTTGAGAGGCGGGACCAAAGAGCCAGAGCTCAACTCCCGCAAGCACAACTAGGCGAGTACACACAGGAAACAAAGATGCAAAAAAAAAAAAAATAAACATTAGAAAGTTGTCTTTCGCAAACAGAGTGGTAGACGGTTGGAACAAGTTGGTGGAGAAGGTGGTGGAGGCCAAGACCGTCAGTAGTTTCAAAGCATTATATGACAAAGAGTGCTGGGAAGACGGGACACCACGAGCGTAGCTCTCATCCTGTAACTACACTTAGGTAATTACACTTAGGTAATTACACTTAGGTAATTACACTTAGGTAATTACACTTAGGTAATTACACACACACACACACACACTTTTTTTCCTTTTATTCACTTTTATTCATGAAGCCGCAACCCAACCACTTGGGGTGGACGGTGTCGCTTCATGCAGGTCGGCGCTCAATCCCCGACCGTCCACCAAGTGTTTGGCCACCATTCCTTCCCTCCGACCCATCCCAAATCCTTATCCTGACCCCTTGCCTGTGTTATATAGTCCTTATGGCTGGCGCTTTCCAATGATAATCCCCCCCCCCCTCCTGAGGCTTCAGCATCTTGTAAGGCAGTGGCCGCGGGAGCATCATATTGAATCGCCCCGACATATGTCTGGTATATCCAGCATTTGTATAGAGGTATACTCTGTGTTGGCCCGGGTGAGTGAGTATAGGGGGACCAAGAGCTCCCTGGATGGCTCTTGGGTGTCCCTGTAAGGCTCTTGGGTGTCCCTGTAAGGCTCTTGGGTGTCCCTGCGACACAAACGACGGACCAGGTCATACACCACGTCCCTATAGTGTCGTCCGGTTGTCCTTGACCGCAGGTAGTGGAGGACAAGGACGTCGCCCGCGGTGATCTTGGTGAGCAGTCTGTCCTCGTGGGGGCGGGTCTTGCCCCCCATGGCCAGCAGGGAGCGCTGCCCCCAGGGGCTCCCCTGGTACACAATATATACCCCAGTCACTACACCCCACACAAACAAAACAAGAAAATATATAAAAATAATCAAGGCAAACTTCTCATAGACGAGAGCCAAGGGGTTATAACATACATAGTTCCGTGTGATCAGCCCCAAAATGGCGTCGTCCTTGTCAATGTCGCACCTGGCGAAGGGCGCGAAGATTAGGGACATAATGTCCTTGTAATTAACTACGTCCCTTTTCCAGGGGTAGCTGGCCACCAAGGTCAACATCTTGCCTTGGACTATGTAACAATTATAACCAAGTAAAACCACATCCACCACCAAAGCCAAGATGTGGATGGCACACCGGCACCCGTAAAGTTACGAGAAGTTGCCCACGCGGGACCGGAGGAACTCTGCAACTTTCTCCCTGTTGTCCTGTCCACCTTTCTCTTCATCTTCATCATCATCTTGTGCATCAGTCATTAGGGATCTCAAGAAGTAATAATTAGCTCCTGTCTCAGCAGCGCGCACCACCACAAGACACACTACACAACCTACCAGGAAGCCCACAAAGGTGCCATGGGCGGGTGATTCAGTCCGCCTGTTGTGGTCGTCATAGCCCACGGACACGTGGTGCTGTTCACAGTAACTCTACAGGTCGTCCGGTGGTCTCTCACCTGTGCTCTGATCCACGCATACAAACTCCTTCCTCATGATCAAGGAGCCGCTGATGGCAGCGATCATACCCACGCCCATGATGATGCCCCATTGATGGGCCAACAGCACGGTAGACGACACAGGGCCAGAGGCTCGCTACCGCCAGAAACACTTGGGCATATTGCCCAATACATCTTTGGTCTACTTGAAGACATCGCCTAACTTCTTGAGCCGTTGTGCCATCTTATTAAGAACGGTTGGGCAAGGTTCTCAGCAATATCTGAGACCTGGTGCCACAATAACAGATAATAAGGACACGTTTGGAACCCCCAGCTTACATATATATCATACATATATAAATATTTAGTTAGGTGGGAATTAGAGGGAGATAGACATGGACTTGTCTATCGATAGACTTGGTTAATGAGATGTTGACAATAGACTTGTTAATGGTCCAAGATGGACCATTATCTTATCATTATCTTGGCTGTGGTTTGGTCATTATATCTTCAACCCCGTTATTGTGACTCATTGTTACCATACCCATATACATGTTCCCTTCAGCCATTTGTGGCGGTGAAGGGAAGGTGGTGAAGGGTAGGGAAGGTGGTGAAGGGTAGTGTAGGTGGTGAAGGGTAGGGTAGGTGGTGAAGGGTAGTGAAGGTGGTGAAGGGTAGGGTAGGTGGTGAAGGGTAGGGAAGGTGGTGAAGGGTAGTGTAGGTGGTGAAGGGTAGTGTAGGTGGTGAAGGGTAGTGTAGGTGGTGAAGGGTAGTGTAGGTGGTGAAGGGTAGTGAAGGTGGTGAAGGGTAGTGTAGGTGGTGAAGGGTAGGGAAGGTGGTGAAGGGTAGTGTAGGTGGTGAAGGGTAGGGTAGGTGGTGAAGGGTAGTGTAGGTGGTGAAGGGTAGTGTAGGTGGTGAAGGGTAGTGAAGGTGGTGAAGGGTAGTGTAGGTGGTGAAGGGTAGTGTAGGTGGTGAAGGGTAGTGTAGGTGGTGAAGGGTAGTGTAGGTGGTGAAGGGTAGTGTAGGTGGTGAAGGGTAGTGTAGGTGGTGAAGGGTAGTGTAGGTGGTGAAGGGTAGTGTAGGTGGTGAAGGGTAGTGTAGGTGGTGAAGGGTAGGGTAGGTGGTGAAGGGTAGTGTAGGTGGTGAAGGGTAGTGTAGGTGGTGAAGGGTAGTGTAGGTGGTGAAGGGTAGTGAAGGTGGTGAAGGGTAGTGAAGGTGGTGAAGGGTAGGGTAGGTGGTGAAGGGTAGTGTAGGTGGTGAAGGGTAGTGTAGGTGGTGAAGGGTAGTGTAGGTGGTGAAGGGTAGTGTAGGTGGTGAAGGGTAGTGAAGGTGGTGAAGGGTAGTGAAGGTGGTGAAGGGTAGTGAAGGTGGTGAAGGGTAGTGTAGGTGGTGAAGGGTAGTGTAGGTGGTGAAGGGTAGTGAAGGTGGTGAAGGGTAGTGTAGGTGGTGAAGGGTAGTGAAGGTGGTGAAGGGTAGTGTAGGTGGTGAAGGGTAGTGTAGGTGGTGAAGGGTAGTGAAGGTGGTGAAGGGTAGTGTAGGTGGTGAAGGGTAGTGTAGGTGGTGAAGGGTAGTGTAGGTGGTGAAGGGTAGTGAAGGTGGTGAAGGGTAGGGAAGGTGGTGAAGGGTAGTGAAGGTGGTGAAGGGTAGTGTAGGTGGTGAAGGGTAGTGAAGGTGGTGAAGGGTAGTGTAGGTGGTGAAGGGTAGTGAAGGTGGTGAAGGGTAGTGTAGGTGGTGAAGGGTAGTGTAGGTGGTGAAGGGTAGTGAAGGTGGTGAAGGGTAGTGTAGGTGGTGAAGGGTAGTGAAGGTGGTGAAGGGTAGTGAGGTGGTGAAGGGTAGTGAAGGTGGTGAAGGGTAGTGTAGGTGGTGAAGGATAGTGTAGGTGGTGAAGGGTAGTGTAGGTGGTGAAGGGTAGGGTAGGTGGTGAAGGGTAG
>WNGS01057414.1:0-14486 GCA_020271785.1 Procambarus virginalis
CAGGATGGCTCAGGCGGCGAATGAGCAGGCCGGAGGTGAACAATGCACGAGACAGCTTTGCGAAACGGCGCAGACGTAACATCGATACTGGCGGCAAGCTGAAGGCGGCTCCGCCAGCGCTGCACAATACGAGGCGACGGTGTTAGGCTAGGATAGATGGGACGGTCCTGAAACAACCACCTTACCTTACCTTGAGGATTACCTTTGAGGTGCTTCCAGGGCTTAGTGTCCCCGCGGCCGGTCATCGACCAGGCCTCCTGGTTGCTGGACTGATCAACCAGGCTCTTGGACGTGGCCTGCTCGCAGCCTGACGTAATGAGTCACAGCCTGGTTGTATCAGGTATCCTTTGGTGGTGCTTATCCAGTTCTCTCTCTCTTGAACACTGTGAGGGGTTTGCCAGTTATGCCCTTATGTGTAGCGGGAGTGTGTTGAATAGTCTCGGGCCCCTGATGTTGATAGAGTTTTCTCTCAGAGTACCAGTTGCTCCTCCGCTTTTCAACGGGGGTATTCTGCAACATCCTGCCATGTCTTCTGGTCTCATGTGATTTTATTTCTATGTGCAGGTTTTGCAGGTTTGGGACCAGCCCTCTAATATTTTCCACATGTAAATTATTATGTATCTTTCCCGCCTGCGCTCAAGGGAATACAGATTTAGGCTCATTAGTCGGTCCCAATAGTTTAGATGTTTCACTAAGTGGATTCTAGCAGTAAAGGATCTTCTCACGCTCTCCAGGTCAGCAATTTCTCCAGCTTTGAAAGGGGGCTGTCATTGTGCAGCAGTACTCCACTCTAGAGAGCACAAGCATTTTGAAAAGGATCATCATCGGTATCGCATCTCTAGTGTGAAAAGTTCTTGTTATCCAACCTGTCATTTTTCTCTTGCAGTTGTGACGGCTACTTTATTGTGTCTTTAAAGGTAAGGTCTTCCGACATGAGTACACCCAGATCCTTTACATTGCCTTTTCCATCTATGTTATGATTTGTCTGAGCTTTGTACGTGGTTTCCGTCTTTATACTGTCATTTTTTTCATAGCGCATGAGCTGGAACATATCTTCTTTA
Source organism: Procambarus virginalis (assembly GCA_020271785.1). Lineage (NCBI taxonomy): Eukaryota > Metazoa > Arthropoda > Malacostraca > Decapoda > Cambaridae > Procambarus > Procambarus virginalis. Next base: position 1,062 of record WNGS01057414.1, read on the forward strand.
AACACCATATTATTTCTGTAGCCCATAGAAGACCTTGATTAACATCTGACTGGAGGTTTGCCGCATCCTCTATGTTGCCTCCTCCCATGAAGATCCTAGTGTCATCTGCAAAGGATGATACAGTGCTATAGGTTGTGTTTCTTGTCTATGTCGCTATGAGGATGAGAAAAAGTACTGGAGCAAGCACAGTACCCTGGGGGACTGAGCTCTTAAAAGTTGACGGGCTGGATTTTATTTAATTGACTATTACACATTGGGTCTGTTGGTCAGGAAATTGTAGATCCATCTGCCAATTTATCCGGTAATTCCTTTTGAGCGCATTTTTATGGGCAACTAACACCATTGTCAAATTTATCAAAAGCTTTTTGCGAAATCTGTGTAAATTACGTCAGCGTTTTGTTTGTCTTTCCCTAGCATCTAATGCCATATCATAGTGGTCCAGCAACTGCGACAGGCAAGAGCGCCCCTGGTCTGAAACCATGTTGTCCGGGGTTATGGAGATGCTGTTGATTCCATGTATTTTGTGAGCTTACTTCTAAGCACTCTCTCAAAAATTTTATGATGTGCGATGTTAACGCTATCGGTCTGTAAATTTTTTGCCTCTGCCTTATTTCCTCCTTTATGAAGTGGGTGCTATCTCTGCTGTTTTTAGTATATCAGGAATACGCCACAATGTGAAGGGCCTGCGATAGTTATTTTTTTTACAGTTCTTGATGAATATGGAGTTCCAAGAATCCGGGCCTGGTGCCAGAGTGCATAGGCATACGTTTATGGCTTCTTCAAATCCAGTGGGGGATAGGGTGACGTCTGATATGTGATTGATGTTGGTATCATATCCATGAAAAATTTATTTGGGTTATCAATCTTTAGTGCGTTAATGGACTCGCTGAAAACAGAGTACGTACTGCTTCCTCAGTAGCTCGCTCATTTCTTTGTTGTCATCGTGCTGTGAAAGTTCCATCTCCCTTTCGCAGGGCCCCCGATAATAGATGTGGTTTTTATCTTGATTTTGCATAGGAGAAAAAATATTTCGGATTTCTCTCTATTACACTGATGGCCTTTTACTCTCTTTGCCTCTCCTGGGTTTTGTATGATTCTTGTCACTTGAGTTCAATTGTTTCTATTTCTCTACCTAACCTTCTCGTGTTCTTGAGATAGGGTGCGACTCTCAAGTTGTTCCGCGATTCGTTTTCTTCGCCTATATAGGGAACGACGTTCTCGTTCCAATCTGCATCTCTTCCTCTTTTTTTTAGGGGGTATGCGGTTTTGAACATATTTCTAGTGCTACTGAGCTTATTTTTTCCAGGCACTGGTTCAGGTTCGCATTTCTAGCTGTTCTTCCCAGTTTATTTCTGCGAAGTCCTGGTTTATTTGCTCCCAGTTTATCTGTTTTATTATTGAAGTTGAATTTGCTGAAATCTCCTCCACCGGGAATCTGGACTGGTTTTGAAGGTCTATTCCCCATGGTTGTCATAACTTCAATTAGGTTGTGATCTAACAGGTATTTGTAATCATTATGTTCCTGATCAATCATAATTAGTAGTGAAAATGAGGTCCAGCGTGGTATCCTTCTAGTTGGTTCTACTATTTGTTGGTTTAAGGCAAAAACCTGTCGCACAACCCATAGCAGGTCATTTGCATGTGCCTGTATTAAGGCTACTTCCTGGTATTCTTTCTGATATTACTGTATTAGCCAGGGCTTCCATTTCAGGTGCCGTAGGTTGAAGTCCCCAAGCAGGATGATGTTCGGAGCTGGATTGTGAAGTTTTCCAAGCAGTGTTCTATTTTCATTAGTTGATCTTTAAACTGCTGAGGTTTGCCTCCGGTGACTTATATACAAGGACAATAACTACATTTAGAATCTCTATTTGATTATCAGCACTTCCACCATATCATTTGAGGTGTTTAGCAGCTCAGTAGAGATGAGAGCTGGGACCACGAGAGAAAGGACAAGACCACCCGAACAGACAAGGAACTAACACGACGAAGACGCAAAAAGAAACAGAAGGACCGCCAGGAAACTTCATACTGCCAACGAGAAGCCCGCAGGTGGGACACCAACAAGGAGGCCACCTGATCACCATAGAGATGATAAACTCGAGTCAAAAAACCCATATGCGAAGACTCGAGGAGAAGATCGAACCAGCCACGTGACGCACCGGCCCGATCTGCTGAAATAGGCGGAGCCGCGGGAAAACCCTCGGGTTCGGACACCGAGCAACCAGCGCCTGAAACCAAGGCTGGGCCGGCCACCAAGGGGCCAGAAGGACAACTCTCCCCTGGTAAGTCTCTAAGCGAGTCAGGACCTGGAGCAACAGCCGAACTGGGGGAAAGAGGTACAGGAACCCCCACCTTGACCAGTCTATCCAAAAGGCGTCGACCCCGACGGCCTCGCGATCGGGGAAGGGTGCCGCATACACGGGAAGACGCCGCGACCACGCCGATGCGAAGAGGTCCACCTCGGGACGCCTGAACATCTGGCAAAGCCAATGGAAGGACTCGTCGTCGACCGTTCACTCCGTGGAGAGGGGAACGAAGTGAGACAGGGCGTCGGCCAAATCGTTAGACACGCCCCGTACGTGAACTGCCAGGAGAGCCAAACCCCGAGAACTCAGCAGACAAGTCACCCGAAGCGACCAACCCCAAAGAGACAAGGACTGCATCGAACCCCCACGTTTCAGGCAATGAACCACTGGAGAGCAGTCCGAATGGAGCCGAATCGTCGATCTGTGGGCCACCCGAATCCTCCCAAGAGCGAACCACACTGCCGCGAACTCCCGCACCGTGCTGTGAGCTCGACGGAAGGACGGATCCCAACGCCTCTGGCCGGCCTGGTGAGCACTGGTCACAAAACCCCAGCCGAGAGACGACGCATCCGTGAACACATCAAGCGAGGGCTCGGGTAGGCGCCAAGGTACTGAACGACGCAAGGCCCCCGGGGGTCGAACTCTACGATCAGAAGAGGGGCGGAAGGGGGAACCCTGAAGGAACCAGAACAGCCGACGAAGCCAAACCCGACCCGGCGGGAAAACCACCATCGCGAAGTTCAGGCTCCCGCACAGCCCCTCGAGCAACTGCTGGGTGACCCGAGGGCCCACCAGAAACAGACGAAGGCGGGACCGCAGCTGCAGGAGAGACTCCGGAGGGAAAGACAAGGAGGCAGTTCGAGAGTCCCAAACGAGTCCCAGCCAAGTCCGAACCTGAGAGGGAACCAGATGGGACTTCCTCCAGTTCACCAAGAACCCGAACCCGGCGAGCTGGGAAAGAACCAAATCCCTGGCTAGCAAGGAAGCTGACCGGCTGGGAGCCCAAACCAGCCAGTCGTCGAGGTAGGCCAACACCCGAACACCTATGAGACGCATACGAGCCACCACAACCCGTGTAAGGTGCGTGAGCACGCGAGGTGCCAGGTTCAACCCGAACGGGAGACAACGAAAGATGTAACTCAGACGCCCCACAACAAAACCGAGCCAGTCCCTGAACCGCGGATGAATCGGGACATGCCAATAAGCGTCCTGGAGGTCCAGAGACACCATCCAAGCGCCCGGACAGCGTAGTCATCTGAAAGGAGGGGCAATGAATCCAGGAATTCAGACGGGATAAGTCCAGAATGAACCGCAGGTCCACACAGTCCCGTTTCGGAACCAGAAATTAACGGGAAACCCATCTGAGGGACGACGCCGTTTCGACGACGCCCAAACGTACCCACTCCAAGACGACTCGACAGAGTGCAAAGGAAGAATCCTGCCCTGCCAGCCCCGACCCCTCCAAGGGGGGAGGGGCCACCCAACGCCACTGCAGGCCGCCAGACATGACCCAAAAGGCCCATGAATCGTGGGACCAAGCGCGGGTGAACAGCACAAGCCGCCCCCCCCCCATCGCCCCATCAATGGGGCAAACCGCGAAAGGACCGGCGACCCTTACGAGACCCCAGAACCCCGCACAGAGCGAGCACTGCACCAACCAGACGAGGGAGGGTCCGTAGCAGGAGCCAAACCCGAACCTGACACCAGAGGCCTATCACGACGAGAGGAACCCCGAGCCCTGGCACGACCCTTCTGGGAAGACCCACCCCGGGACCCCGGAAAACCAACAAGTCCGATATCGGACGACAAGCTGCGCCTAAGAACGAACGCCTAAGAGCCAGAGCCCAAGCAGATTCCACGGAGGAACCCAGCACCATCTGCCGACACGCGAAACGGGAAGCATAAAAAAGGGAAACCACATCCCGCAAAATCGGCGTGAACAGCTTCAACAAGGCAGCCGACGAACGCACAGCCGAGGACAAGGTGCCAGACCCCAGGACGGACCCAAGCGTCCTCACATCCTCTACGAGCCAATCCGAGGACAGCTCCAGGAGGGAAAAGAACCGCAAGGCCGAAGCCAAAAGGCCCCGGGCGCGCAAGTCCTCCGCAATGAGCGCCGTCAAAAGGGTGGGAACCTGCACATGGAGCTGAATAATGCCCACATCGTGGGGAAGGGCAGGGGCAAACAAGCACTCATTCAGGTACTCAAGCTCGACCCCCAGGAAAACCTGAAGCACCGTGGAAGCTTCCCGCCACTCCAGAGTGCAGGAACGACATAAGGAATGCCAGGAATCCAGAACAAACAAGGGGCAGTCTGCTAGCCAGGAAGACTCCAGAACCTCGTAACAGAGCCAGAAAGGGAACGAAGTCCCAAACCTGAACTCGGATCCTCGGATCCATTTCCGAGGCATAATGGTCACGCAGGAGGTAAGCTGCAAAGGCCGCCCGCACCACACCAGGTTGGATGTGATAAGCCGAAAACCTCCAGAAAGACGGAACCGACGTACCCGGGGAAACACGGAACCGAACCCGGGGAGGGGCCAACACCAAATCCAACTCGTACGCAGAGGGGGGAAAAGAAAACCCCACTCCTTGTAACAATAAGCCCCGCTCAGAGGGAAGAAAAGCCCTGGCGGGGTCCAGCAGAGCCCAAGGTCCCCAAGTCAGCCCCTCCCAAGCCTCGAGGTCCTTCACCACAGGACCCGAGGCCGAGTCCTCTCCCCAAGCCCCGACCCCACAAGACAAGGACGGAACAGCTGGAAAAGCTGGAGGAAGGGGGGGCCCACTGGTCAGACCCAGAAGCTTCGGCCGGGAGACAAGACTCGAATGCCTCTGCTGCCCCCCCGGAAGGGGCACCCCCGAAGCTGCCCGAGTCTCGAGATCAAGTAACCCCTGCTCCGACCCCGAAACCCTCAGACGCTTCGGGGCCGGAAGCAGGGGGGGGGTGGACCAGAGCGAACAGTAGGGGAAGGACGAGGAGGTGTGGACTGAACCAGGATCGAAGCTACCCCCACCCCCAAGTCCGGGTTTCGAAAAGCAAATCGGGACAGCCCCGGGGCATCCGGGTGAGCAACCAACCGAGCGCGTTGCAACAGACGAGACCTAGACTACAACGCACACGCCGCCTGTACCCAAAGAGAATCATCAGAGGATTGGGTAAATTGAGTCACAAGCAAGCAGCAACACTCACAGGACTCAGGGTCGAAAGTATCACCGACCCAACAGGCAGGGTGGCAGAGGCAAAAACAATGAGGGTCACCCTGAGGCAAGGGGACCGAGCAACCCTCAAACTCGCACACAGCGAGTGGGGACTCCGGGGTCACATCCACTGGACCCACGCGCCCCCTAGGGGATTCCCAGGGTCCTGAGCATTTACTTTAAGAGGACTCGCGCTCAGGTAGTCCCAGGCTGGGCGCTGCTAACCGGCGCCCAAAGCTACCAAGTGAACTTCTATAGCTGTACCCCAGGGACGTGTACACTCACGGGGTCCTAGCAGGGAGCGCCACCGAGGAGAACCGTGGAAGGGCAAAAACTAATGAAATAATAGGACAGAACCCCCCACCAGGCAAAAACAAAAAGAAAAACAAAACCCCGCAAGAGGACAGCGAACCCCAAGGAACAGAGCCGGCCGCTATGTCGGGAATACAAGCTGTGCAGCACCCTGCGCCCCTACCAGTGCAAACTGCCTCTTACCTGCCAGTAACAAGGGAGAACAGAACACCAAAGAGCCCAACAGGCGACCGAAAAGGTAAAACGGACCAGCAGAGGCAGACCCCGAGGAGCCTGTGGAAGGTGGCCCCAAGCCCCAAGGGTGGTACTTACAGGGCACCTAGGGAAGGAAGCCCTAGGCGCATGCAGCCCGAGTACTGAAGATAACTCCTGGCTCTCGCATCCACAAAAACAAACACCACACGCAAAGCACAGTGCTGTAGCGACACCGGAGCAAGAGCACACGACCTTCGCTTATAGCATCAGCCTCAAGAACTGAGGTGTGGGTAGCCGGCGTGGAGGGTCTGGGGCTCCCCCTTCCCCCTCCCGGGGAGGGGGGGAGCTGCGCAGACAGCGGCGCGGCGGCATGTGACGTCACACTAGTTTGCTGGTATGTCAAGAGGAGTACAGGTCGGATCACGATACACTCTGTCGGCTATCATCCCGATTGTTTCATCCACAGGTACGTTGGTAAACAGTAATTCTTCGTCCAACGAGGCTCTTATCCCTGTGGCCCATGTTCCCCGCAGTAAGTAAACAAATTCCTTTGGAGACTTCAGGCTGAAGGCACAAGTGTTGGAAATTTCCAACACTTATCATCTACTGTTTTATTATAATAACTTACCATCACCTTACTAATTGCAGTAGTTCTTAATACCACTAACAGTAGTGTTAATATAATTTAATCTGAGCCTATTGCTGATAATATGACTCCTGATCATGTAAAAACGAGAGTTATTAATTGAAATTATTTAGTAACAGTTTTTATTCTGTTACGATCGAATGCTATGGAGAGTATAAATATCATCTCCATTTCTCACTAGAGATCATTTATCGAGAATATGATAATTATTAAATCCCTATAATTGCAACCCAGTTCCTATTATTGCATTTCATCCATAATTGCGTGGAAAAGAATAATTCGTGATTAATATTTTTTGTGGTGAATGCGAGAGTGGGATGAGGGAGGAGGCAGCGACGCCATGAGTCTTGGTCACGAGGCAGCGTTGGCGAGACACATGATGGCGACTGGTAGTTCTTATCGACAAGAATTACGTTGATACCCAGTTAACAAGTAACAATTACTTATCCATGTGTTCTCTAGTGCCCAGCCAGTTAATAACGCTGTGGTATCTGTATATAGCCGAGAGAGTCTTGGTAGTAAGGTTGATGTAAAGTCATTCCTGGTTACTGACTTTAATACTTATAAACGATTACATGACTAGAGCTCCCAAGCTTGGCAGGCGTCCTGTGCTTTGTTTACCTTCTCTCTCTCTGTGGCGTCCAGCCGCCGCACATAGAAAACAGATGGTACCATTTTCTGTGAACATGACATCCCTCCTTTTCTTTAAAAAGAATGAATACAGGATGTCTACCATGCTTGTAGCACAAAGCAAAGTTATTGACACAAAGTAAGTTATTAACATATCAAGAGATATTGCATACATTTAACATTAATTAAACACACAAAGAATTTAAACAACTTTACCACAAAGGATTTCAATGTTAAAAATACATATGCAATGTTAAACAAACATGAAAGAAACTGTAATACAAAGTTACAAAATATTGAATGAGAGATCTGCATTATTCAAACAATATTAAATTTAGTCTAGCATAACAAGTAAATACTTTACATTACATAGGAACACAATTAATCATCAAATCGTGTAGGGCGTTTAACATGACGTTTTGGACGAGAGTCCTTAAGTACAAGAATATCCCTCGATGAATTGTTTATCGAGTTATAACTCATTTTTTCTTTTTCTTTTGCACGACTTTGCACTTCATCATTTTCTACACTAGTTGGAATCACTTTGAAATAAGCCATATTACGTGTTATACTATGATCTCTATTACTCGCTGTTACCATAGTTCCTTTTACACTAATCACTTTATATGGTTTTGTATCATACGGCATATCTAACTTTCCCTCTTTTTTCTTTTTAACGAGAACAGTATCTCCAACCTTTATGAATTGTTCCTTTGCACGTTGATCATGAGCAATTTTCATTTTGCCCTTGGCTAGTGCATCCTTCTGAGCGAGACGTTTATCCGTTACTTTGGCTGGCATGACAGGTAGTGCGATTCTCATAGGACGTCCAAATAAAAGTTCGCCAGGCGACTTGCCCAGTGTTCCATGCGGTGTTGCACGGTAGTTCCTGAGAAAAGCATACATAGCTTGTTTCCAGGATCGTCCTTCGGCATGAGCACAGCGTACGCTTTCATGAGAGGTTGCATGAATCTCTCGACTTCTCCATTTGCTTGTGGATGTAGTGGCATCACACGGCGGTGTTTGAATCCAATATGCTCAGCAAAGTTGACGAAGTCTTGTCCATTAAATGGCGGTCCATTGTCCGTCTTGACAACTTCAGGAATGCCAAAGTTTGAAAAGATCTTGTCGAGCTTCGGGATGACAGCCTTTGCAGATGTGGAAGTGATGATTTCTACTTCTGGATAACGTGAGTGATCATCAATGACTACCATCAAGTACTCTCCAGTTGGTAGCGGTCCACAGAAGTCCATCGATACTTCCATCCATGGTGCAGCAGGTAGTGGTGAAGGTTGTAGAGGTGTTGGTCTTGAAGTATCCACTGCAGCTTGGCAAGGGACACAGGCATCATGCATGTCCTTAGCTTGACGATCAATGCCAGGAAACCACACCTTTTCTCGTAGCAGCTGTTTGGTCCTTACAAGACCTTGGTGTCCTTGATGTGCAAGCTTCAGAGCACGTTGCTGGAGAACAGCTGGAATGACGATACGAGTACCTCGCAGCACGGTGTCGCGTTGTTGCGTAACACTTAATTCTGTCTGGATGCGTTCAAGTGCTTTGAATGCATCTTGGTCAACTCCTGAGGGTGGGATGCGTGGAAACTTTTTCTTAGTCAATGCATCCACTGTTGCTTGCAGAGTTGGGTCCTCTAGGGTTGCAGTACGGATTTCATCAAGAGTGAGAGCCTTAGGGACTGCATCACAGGTTACAGAGTGTACATATTCCTCGGCAACTTGCTGATGCTTGGTGATGGTGAAACTGTTGGCAGGATGTCGACTGATGTAATCAGCGGGATTGCCTGCACCCGGCTTGTATTTCACCGTAAAGTTGTATGGTGCAGACGAAGAGCCCATCTCTCAATGCGAGCTGGTGGTTTGGACTTTGGATTATTGAAGATGGTCTCCAACGGTTTGTGGTCAGTGACTATCGTGGTAAAGGGTGCACCAAGCAGATACACATTGAAGTGTTCACAGCCCCATACAAGAGCAAGAGCTTCCTTCTCTGTCTGACTGTATCGTTGCTCAACATCTGTGAGAGAACGGCTGGCGTAGGCAATTACTACTCTGGAATCTGGTTGACCAGGTTTGTGTTGGGCTAACACAGCACCTAAACCAACAGGACTAGCATCCACCGTTAACTCAGTGTCCATTGATGGATCAAAGTATGCAGCAGTCGCATTTTCTACTAGTGCATCTTTCACAGCATCAAATGCATTTTGCTCGACATCGCTCCAGTACCATGATGCATTTTTCTTCAGGAGCTCACGTAGAGGCTTCGTAATGGTAGCAAAATCTGGAATGAAGCGAGAACAGTAGTTTGCCATTCCCAGAAAACTATGTACTTCAGTGGATGTTGAAGGAGGTGCAGCATTCTTGATATCTGCAACTTTCTTAGGATCTGGAGACAGACCTTTGTCACTAAGTACATGTCCAAAGAATTCAATTTTATGTTGATTGAACTCACACTTTGCTCGGCTTAGCGTCAAATTCTTTTCTCGTAAGCGTTGCAATGTTGCACGAAGAGCTTTGTCGTGTTCAGCTTGGGTACGGCCATAAACAATGATGTCATCAGACATGTTGTCAGCATTAGGTATATCTTGCAATACCTGGCTGATGATGTGCTGGAATACTTCAGCAGCACTGTTAATACCAAAACTCAGGCGCTTGTACCTATACAGACCTCGATGTGTCGTAAACGTTGTGATGAATCGACTCTCATCATCAAGTTCAAGCTGATGATAGCCCTTGTTTAAATCTAACTTGCTGAATACAGTTGCACCATTCAAGCGGTATATCATATCATCTACAGTGGGTGTAGGATGGCGTTCACGCATTATTGCCTTGTTGGGAACACGCATGTCTACACAAATGCGTATCTCATCTGGATTCTTCGGCTTTGGTGGAGTGACAATTGGGCTTACCCATGGTGTTGGGCCTGTTACCGGTTCAATGATATCTAGTTCTATCAGCCTATCCAGTTCGGCATCGACTTTCTTGCGAGTATGGAATGGTTGTCGGCGATGTGGTTGGGCAACTGGAATTACATCTGGGTTGATATGCAGATGTACCTTGCTATCAGTATAACAACCTATGGATTTAAACCGATCAGAAAATTCAGCAACAATAGCATCAACATTGTTTGCAGATTCCACTGCTACAGCATTAGAAAGCTGAAGTAGCCCCAATTTGGTTGAAGTCTTGTAACTGAGTAAAGACTCCTTTGCATTCCTAACAACATGGAATGTAGTAATGAGCATTGCATTCTTTGACTTAATCTCTGCAGTGAAAGTTCCAATCACTGGTAAGGCTACCTTTGAAGCATAGGCAGTGGCTTTGCCATTATAGTTTTCAAGCTTTGGGAACTGTTTTTTAAATTTTCATAGTGGCACTCAGCAATGGTGTCAATGTTTGATCCAGTGTCAATGAGAATTTTGAGACAAATGCCAGCAATGTATACTATAGTCTCTGGGTTGTTTGGAAGATCATTCCATTCTGTGATTGCTTGTACTCCATAAATATAATCACATTCACTGTCATCTGAGACTGGTTGTAATGAAATGTTGTCTTGTATATTATTAACATTCTTGATTTGAGGTGCAATATTGTGTTTGCCACCTCGACTCCTATGACTTGATCCTCGTACATTGCTTTTATTTATTGATTGTGGTTTCTTTAGTGCGGAACGACACATAGCACCAAAATGACCTAGTTTTCTACACTCATAGCACTTCTTACCTTGTGCAGGACAAACATTATCTTGGTGTGGGTAGTCTCCTCCACAATTGTAACATTTATTATTGACACCCTCTGATGTGAGTCGTTGTGACTGCTTGAGTCTTGTTCCATGACTCCAGTTGTGATGTGGTTCTCGGCTCAATTTAATGTTAGGTTTGGCATGATATCTTCTACGATCATGGTGTACTCCCTGAACCTTACATACTTCATGACTGTTAGTAACAGTGGCAGAACCGTTGTTGGCACTGCACTCCATGACACGAGCATCACGTGCAGCATCTTCCATTCGACGAGCCATATCCAGTATCTTGGTAAGAGAACTTTCATCATCAACAAGTTCTAGAGCTCTTCGACGGAGACGTGTAGATGTGCATGTTTCAATTATTTGCTGTTTGATTTCTTTGTCAACATCAGCAAAATCACAATGGGCTGCTAAACCCTGCAGACGTGTATGGTATTGATCAACAGTTTCATTAGAGAGTTGTTTTGCTCTCCTGAAATGCATAATTTCCATAGCAGTATTTTGCCTTGGTTTGAAATGCTCAGTTAATTTGGCCTTGGCAGTGTCATAATCTTTGGCACCACCAGTGTCTTTCAGTGTATCAAAGATGTCACAAACTCTATCACCTGCATAATGAAGTAGAAAGGCACGCTTTCTTTCAGCACTTTTGATGTCAGAAACTATCAACAAATTTTCAAACCTTTTAAGCCATTTGACCCACCTCTGTGACAGGTTTGTCTGGTCACAGTCAGGATCAAATGCAGGAAACTGAGGTATATTTGCCATTTTTACTGAATAAATTTAAACTTATCACTTAAAATGTTCCTCAGAATATATAACACTTACTGCACTGTATATGTTATTCAAGAATTCACTGTAATTACTTTAATTTTGCAAAGCACACAAGCATTTTAATGCAAAAGTTCACAACAGTGCACAACACAGCAGCAACTGACTTCTTACCTAGCCCTTGTGTACATGTGTTGTTACTCCTACTCACAGCAGCACAGCAGTTGTTAGCAGTTGGTACAGCAGTTGTTAGCAGTTGGTACAACAGTTGGTACAGCAGTTGGTACAGCAGTAGGCAGCAGTTGGCACAGCAGTTGGTTCACAGCGTGAAGAATTTTGTAGCACGGAGCGTCGTTTCGTAACCAAAACATCAGGTTTTGTACACTGCATCAAAGCGTCGTTTCGTACACAGCGTCGGCACACATGTATCGCAGATTCCTCAGTAAACAGCTTGTCAGCACATAGCTTGGGATGCACACAGCATTGGCCAGCACACAGCAACGGCCAGCACACAGCAACAGTCAGCACAAAGCATGGGGTATGGTGCTCACAGACAGCAGATTTCTCTCCTCCTCGGGGCGTGAGCCAGCATGCTTCTTCCTTGTGTTTTGTTGAACAAAATACCTGCGTTCCCAGTTCATCGTCGTCGCCAATGTGGTGTCTGTATATAGCCGAGATAGTCTTGGTAGTAAGGTTGATGTAAAGTCATTCCTGGTTACTGACTTTAATACTTATAAACGATTACATGATAGAGCTCCCAAGCTTGGCAGGCGTCCTGTGCTTTGTTACCTTCTCTCTCTCTGTGGCGTCCAGCCGCCGCACATAGAAAACGGATGGTACCATTTTCTGTGAACATGACAACGCGTCAAACAATGAAGCCAGGACCCGTAATACGTGTGCATGCAAGAACGCTTGGGACCGACTGACGCGATCTCGGCAGACCTCAGTATAATACGCTCAGCTAAGTATAGATTAATTTCGGGGTATGCATCATTCGAGATTTTATATTTGTGAGTAGTCTGTCGTTAGGATGTGGAATTAACAACCACATAACGTGAGTACATTTCGTTATGTTACTCAGTTTCATGAATATCTGAAAATAATTTGTAGCCTAATCAATGCTACTTAAATTCTCTTGATTGCAGTTTGTATTTGAGGTGCCAGCAAGATTCTCATCAGTCGTGTGTTATTTACCTCGAGTTCTTCTCTATTGGGATTCCGTGACCACGAGGACGAATGATGAACTGGCGTTAGTTAGAAATCGTCTTACAGCTAAGACACATTTTTCGTACAAAATTTATTCAACTTGATTATTGATTCTATATAATTCACATAGAATTTCCATTGAATAATTATTGCCAGATTCCGTAATTAATGTTTATGCTCTAACTGTGCTCAGTGTTAATGCTCAGTGATTAAGATCTTTAATATTCATGATTTGAATTACCATATATTGAATCATTTGTAGTTTAGATTTCCATATTATTAATCCAACAATGAAACTAGTGACGAACCACACTGGTTCCTAGATATATGATGACTTCTAGAAATAACCCCCAATGTTGATATTTGAGGCTTTGGCTTTAATTAATAATACAGTCTTCATTATTTTCA
>WNGS01057423.1:0-15000 GCA_020271785.1 Procambarus virginalis
AGAGTCAGGTAATATAAACGATGTGAGCAACAGTGAGACAGAGTGCATAAAGAAGGAATTGGGACGAAAAGCGGAGATGGCTCCAATAAAGAGGTAGACAAGACAGACACAGATATAAATACCTTTGAAAACGCAAACGGAACACATTTGCAAATTCTACGCTAAAGGAATATGCAAATATGGAAAATTAGGAACAAATGCCATTTTCTGCATCCTCGAAAATGCAGGAACATGTTGGCGAGGGGTACATGCCGTTTTGGAACAGTGTAGATACTTCCACCCCAAATTATGTCATTTTCAATTAGGGACAAAAAAATGCTACAATCTTCAGTGTCCGGAATTCCACGTGAGAGGTACACAACGTTATAGACGGGAAGATCAGTATGACACTACTGGCAATTTTTTAGAGGAAGGCAGAAACAGAGCAGAAAATATAAGAGAGAGGAACAGTCAGATGGAACCACCACAGGATTACAGAGGGGAAGGGAGATACCCACAAGTCTGGAATACACATTACCAACAAACACACAGGTACTACACCACACAACACTCGCCCCACTACCGAAACTGGACGAATCACTTCGAAAACACACACCCTGGACGCAAACACAGTGGCCCCCTTACCAGAGCCTCAGATATTAACACCAAGTAAGGCATCCAGCACTTCCACTACCACGATAACATCATTTATATTTGCCAACATTCAAGGTATAAAAACACGCAAATCCAACAAAGTTCACTTTATATGGTCTCCTTCATGAGGCAAATGCAGTGTTTGCAGCCCTAACAGAAACCCACACAAAGGACTACCATGATGGTGAATATGGATCTCAGAGTACAATCTTTTCAGATGTGATAGGAAACACCGGCTTCAGGGTGGGGTCAGCCTATACATCAAAGACACACTCATCTGTACTGAGCTGCTAAACACCTCAATGATATGGTGGAAGTGCTGATAATCAAAATAGAGATTCTAAATGTAGTTATTGTCCTTGTATATAAGTCACCGGAGGCAAACCCTCAGCAGTTTAAAGACCAACTAATGAAAGTAGAACACTGCTTGGAAAACCTCACAAATCCAGCTCCGAACATCATCCTGCTTGGGGACTTCAACCTACGGCACCTGAAATGGAAGCACCTGGCTAATACAGTAATATCAGAAAGAATACCAGGAAGTAGCCTTAATGAACAGGCACATGCAAATGACCTGCTACGGATGTGCGACAGGTTTGCCTTAAACCAGCAAATAGTAGAACCAACCAGGAAGGAGAACACGCTGGACCTCATTTTCACTAATAATGATGAATTGATCAGGACATAATGATTACAAATACCTGTTACTCAGATCACAACTTAATTGAAGTTATGACAACCATGGGGAATAGACCTTCAAACCAGTCCAGATTCCCGGTGGAGGAGATTTCAGCAAATTCAACTTCAATAATAAACAGATAAACTGGGAGCAAATAAACCAGGACTTCACAGAAATAAACTGGGAAGAACAGCTAGGAAATGCGAACCTAAACCAGTGCCTGGAAAAAATAAGCTCAGTAGCACTAGAAATATGTACAAACCGCATCCCCTAAGAAAAAAGAGGAAGAGATGCAGATTGGAACGAGAACGTCGTTCCCTATATAGGCGAAGAAAACGAATCGCGGTACAACTTGAGAGTCGCACCCTATCTCAGGAACGGCGAAGAAGGTTAGGTAGCGAAATAGGAAAAATTGAACTCAAGCTACAAGAAGAATCATACAAAACGCGGAGAGGAAAGAGAGCAAAAGGCCATCAGTGAAATAGAGAGAAACCCGAAATATTTTTTCTCCTATGCAAAATCAAGATCAAAAACCACATCTAGTATCGGGCCCTTGCGAAAGGAAGATGGAACTTTCACCGATGACAACAAAGAAATGAGCGAGCTACTGAGGAAGCAATACGACTCTGTCTTCAGCGAGCCATTAAACGCACTAAAGATCGATAACCCAAATGAATTTTTCATGGATATGATACCAACATCAAATCATATATCAGACGTCACCCTATCCCCACTGGATTTTGAAGAAGCCATAAACAGTATGCCTATGCACTCTGCACCAGGCCCGGATTCTTGGAACTCCATATTCATCAAGAACTGTAAAAAACCACTATCGCAGGCCCTTCACAATCTTTGGAGACAAAGCCTAGATACTGGCGTTATTCCTGATATACTAAAAGCAGCAGAGATAGCACCACTTCATAAAGGAGGAAATAAGGCAGAGGCAAAAAATTACAGACCGATAGCACTAACATCGCACATCATAAAAATTTTTGAGAGAGTGCTAAGAAGTAAGATCACAAAATACATGGAATCACAGCATCTCCATAACCCCGACAACATGGTTTCAGAACAGGGCGCTCTTGCCTGTCGCAGTTGCTGGACCACTATGATATGGCATTAGATGCTATGGAAGACAAACAAAACGCTGATGTAATTTACACAGATTTCGCAAAAGCTTTTGATAAATGTGACCATGGTGTTATTGTCCATAAAATGCGCTCAAAAGGAATACCGGAAAAGTAGACAGATGGATCTACAATTTCCTGACCAACAGAACCCAATGTGTAATAGTCAACAAAATAAAATCCAGCCCATCAATCGTTAAGAGCTCAGTCCCCCAGGGTACTGTGCTTGCTCCAGTACTTTTTCTCATCCTCATATCGGACATAGATAAGAGCACAACCTATATAGCACTGTATCATCCTTTGCAGATGACACTAGGATCTTCATGAGAGTAGGCAACATAGAGAACACGGCGAACCTCCAGTCAGATGTAGATCAGGTCTTTCTATGGGCTACAAAAAATAATATGGTGTTTAACGAAGACAAGTTCCAGCTCATGCGCTATGGAAAAAATGAAAATATAAAAACGGAAACCACGTACAAAACTCAGGCAAATCATAACATAGAACGAAAAGGCAATGTAAAGGATCTGGGTATACTCATGTCGGAAGACCTTACCTTTAAAGAACACAATAAAGTAGCCGTCACAACTGCAAGAAAATGACAGGTTGGATAACAAGAACTTTTCACACTAGAGATGCTATACCGATGATGACACTTTTCAAAACGCTTGTGCTCTCTAGAGTGGAGTACTGCTGCACAATGACAGCCCCTTTCACAGCTGGAGAAATTGCTGACCTGGAGAGCGTGCAGAGGTCCTTTACTGCTAGAATGCACTCGGTAAAACATCTAAACTATTGGGACCGACTAGTTTTTTTTTTTTTAGTTTAGTTCATTTATTATGCACCCCATACCCATCTTGTGGGCGGTAGTGGAAAGGGTTACAGAGGCACATAATGAGCTCAGGGACTGAACCCCACAATTCATTTAGCTAAGCAAGTTACAATCTTGATGAGCTAGTTACAAAATTCAATATAAGTCGTCACATCAACAATGGGTTCGAGATCGACCTCAAGTACAGGTTCTAAATTAAGCAACTGACATATGTGGAGAGCTAGTGTCAAAATTTATATGTTTGTCCTGCACACCGCCTCCCATCCAGTGGGCAGCGGTGGATAGGTTACAATCACTCAGTTACTACCTACAGTTAGCAAACTGGGGATATTTGGCTAAAATTTCTGGTAGCAGATCATTTTGAATGAAATATTTACACATCGCTGGAACATTGGTTATAGAATTGTCTCTAAATTCACGTATCTTTTCGCACTCCATCACATAGTCACGGAGGGTGTGCGAATAATTTTGTTGACACAGTTTACATTTGGTCAGGTCTACACCGACTAAAGAGCCTAAATCTGTATTCCCTTGAGCGCAGGCGGGAGAGATACATAATAATTTACACGTGGAAAATATTAGAGGGGCTGGTCCCAAACCTGCACACAGAAATGACATCACATGAGACCAGAAGACATGGCAGGATGTGCAGAATACCCCCGTTGAAAAGCAGAGGTGCAACTGGTACTCTGAGAGAGAACTCTATCAACATCAGGGGCCCGAGACTGTTCAAAACGCTCCCGCTACACATAAGGGGCATAACTGGCAAAACCCTCACAGTGTTCAAGAGAGAACTGGATAAGCACCTCCAAAGGATACCTGATCAACCAGGCTGTGACTCATACGTCAGGCTGCGAGCAGCCGCGTCCAACAGCCTGGTTGATCAGTCCAGCAACCAGGAGGCCTGGTCGATGACCGGGCCGCGGGGACGATAAGCCCCGGAAGCACCTCAAGGTATCCTCAAGGTAAGGTATGCCACTTGTGAGCCACGGGTTATTTTTTCTTTTATCAGTTACTTGTTTGGTAAGGAGGGGACAGTGAGTGTTGTAAAGGCTTAGAGTTTTGGAGAGAAAGAGGTTAGTTAATGAGTTTATATCCTGTATATTATTAAATTCCGATTCCAAGTTAACATTGTGAAGTGCATTAGAGAGATTGCCTAAAGCTGATTCACTGTGTAGCCTGAATGAGAGTTTCTTGCTTTCTGGTGGTGTCCATGTTTGCTATGAGGAAGGTAGGATAGTGGTCAGTTGTTCTGTCATAAATTACCCCAGATGTAAGGGGAGCTGTTATATATAAAATACACATGAGAGGATGTATATATAAATAAGAGGTATATACAAGAGAGGTATATATAAAACACACATGAGAGGATGTGCAGGGACTTAATATCTAACATATTCAGAGATTTGAGTAGGGGTACCGAGTGATGTCTGGGGCCAGAGTTGGATATAGTCCTAATAGCAGCCTTGTGTTGAGTAATTAGAGGATGTAAATGATTTTTGGGTAGTAGAACCCCAAACACAAATACCATAGTTGAGATAAGGATAGATGAGAGAATAATAGAGTGTCACCAGGGCAGGGCGAGGTACATAATAATTGATCTTAGAAAGAATGCCAACAGTTTTCGAAACTTTTTTTTATATATTTAGAATGTGTCCCTGGAAATTCAGCGTGCGGTCAATGAGAACACCAAGGAATTTGCCATCTTCTTTGTTACAAATTTGGGTATTGTTAATCCTGAGATTTATTTGATTTGAGGATTTATTGCCAAACAAAATATAGAAAGTTTTGTCAATATTGAGGGTGAGTTTGTTAGCAGTTAGCAAGTGATGAACTTTATTTAGCTCAGTATTCACTGTGACATTTAGAGCAAGGGGGTCAGGACTGGAGTAAATGAAGGTCGTATCGTCAGCACATAGAATTGGTTTGAGATGTTGGGAGGCATTTGGAAGGTCATTAATGTAGATGAGAAAGAGGAGAGGGCCAAGTATGCTGCCCTGGGGAACACCAATGTTGATGGGTAGGGTGGGAGAAATTGAATTATTCACAGAAACATACTGGAGCCTGTCAGTAAGATAAGACTTAATGTATTGCAGGGAGTGACCTCTGACTCCATAATGTTTTAATTTAAGAAGAAGGTTTTGGTGGTTAACAGTGTCAAAAAAATGACCAATCAAGCTGTCAATGTAATCAATCAGAGCTTTAATATAACCATGTGCTTTAATATACTTACTAATCTCTCTCATCTCATTTTTTTCTTGCAATGCATCTGTTATCATTTTGCTAATTCTGCTAGAATTTACCTACTTAAAAATATCTGTTAGATTAAGGACCTGTCCGAAACGCTGTGCGTACTAGTGGCTTTACAAGATTGTAAATACTATGCTATGTATTCTCTCAAACCCAATGTACCTTCTTATAAATAAATAAATAAATAAATAAATAAATAAATAAATAAATAAATAAATAAATAAATGAATAAATACTCTTGGAATATCAAAAAGGTATTTGTTTCTGGTGTGGTGCTCATAGGTTCTGTTACCACCTTCAATGAAGTTTTTAAGGTCAGGATTGACATTTCAGTTCAGCGTTTTATATATACATATATATATATATATATATATATATATATATATATATATATATATATATATATATGACCGAAAAAAGTAAGATTAATAATTCTAACTCGAATTTTCTCAATATTTCTTATGTTTCTTTTCACTGTTGATGGTAATTGAAAAATCATTTCTCCAAAATTCATGTTTATTTCTAGTCTGACGCATTACTTGAACGCGTTTCGTAATAACTTTTACATTTTCAAAGACTTTTAGTTTACACACACACAACTATAACCTGCAAACACTAAACAGAGTTCTTACTATGCTATGGTTTAAACAGCTTTCATTTTTAATTTTATACCCGCATTTTGGGTGAGGTGATATGTTACAACAGTTTTGGATGAGGTGAACAAAACTTTCAACACAGGACAGAACACGAAATATTGGATATTAATTGGGTAAATTGAAGGTAAGAATGGAAGTAACTGCAGAGGGCCTATTGGCCCATATTTCTTGATGCTTCTATATTGGAGCGGAGTCTTGAAGTGGGTAGAATATAGTTGTGCATTAATTGGCTGTTGACTGCTGGTGTTGACTTCTTGATGTGTAGTGCCTGGCAGATGTCAAGCCGCCTGCTATCGCTGTATCTATCGATGATTTCTGTGTTGTTTGCCAAGATTTCTCTGGTGATGGTCTGGTTGTGGGAAGAGATTATATGTTCCTTAATGGAGCCCTGTTGCTTATGCATCGTTAATCGCCTGGAAAGAGATGTTGTTGTCTTGCCTATACTGAGTTTTTTGAGGCTTACAGTCCCCAAGTGGGCATTTGAAGGCATAGACGACGTTGGTCTCTTTTTAAAGCGTTCTGCTTTGTGTCTGGAGAGTTTCTCATGAGTAGTTTAGTTAAGTTAGTTTAGTTCATTTATTATGCACCCCATACCCATCCCGTGGGCGGTAGTGGAAAGGGTTACAGAGGCCATTTTTTTGGTTTTATAGTAAATCGTCAATTATATCTTCTGATTTTT
This sequence comes from Procambarus virginalis, assembly GCA_020271785.1. NCBI lineage: Eukaryota > Metazoa > Arthropoda > Malacostraca > Decapoda > Cambaridae > Procambarus > Procambarus virginalis. The sequence goes on from WNGS01057423.1 coordinate 6,857, forward strand.
GCCTGTAGGTTTAGTTTTAGTTCATTTATTATGCACCCCATACCCATCTTGTGGGCGGTAGTGGAAAGGGTTACAGAGGCACATAATGGGCTCAGGGACTGAACCCCACAATTCATTTAGCTAAGCAAGTTACAATCTTGATGAGCTAGTTACAAAATTCAATATAAGTCGTCACATCAACAATGGGTTCGAGATCGACCTCAAATACAGGTTCTAAATTAAGCAACTGACATATTGGAGAGCTAGTGTCACAATTTATATGTTTGTCCTGCACACCGCCCCCCATCCAGTGGGCAGCGGTGGATAGGTTACAATCACTCTGTTACTACTTACAGTTAGCAAACTGGGGATAACGTTTCTATTAACAATATCTTTCAGGACCCTTTCCTCCGTTTTATGGGCTGTGGAAAAGAAGTTCCTGTAAAATAGTCTAAAAGGGGGTACAGGTGTTGTGTTAGTTGTCTCTTCAGAGGTTGCATGGCGTTTCACCTTCCTTCTTATGATGTCTTCAACGAAACCATTGGAGAAGCCGTTGTTGACTAGGACCTGCCTTACCCTACAGAGTTCTTCGTCGACTTGCTTCCATCCTGAGCTGTGGCTGAGAGCACAGTCGACATAAGCGTTAACAACACTCCTCTTGTACCTGTCTGGGCAGTCACTGTTGGCATTGAGGCACATTCCTATGTTTGTTTCCTTAGTGTAGACTGCAGTGTGGAAACCTCCGCTCCTTTCCATGACTGTTACATCTAGAAAGGGCAGCCTCCCATCCTTCTCCATCTCGTAAGTGAAACGCAACACGGAATTCTGCTCAAATGCCTCCTTCAGCTCCTGCAGATGTCTGACATCAGGTACCTGTGTAAAAATGTCGTCAGCATACCTGCAGTATATGGCAGGTTTCAAGTTCATGTCGACTAAGACCTTTTGTTCGATAGTACCCATGTAAAAGTTCGCAAACAGGACACCTAGGGGAGAACCCATGGCGACCCCATCTACTTGCTTATATATGTGCCCATCCGGGCTCAAGAAGGGTGCCTCTTTAGTACAAGCTTGGAGTAGTTTCCTTCGAATATTTTCTGGTATTGTTACGACTCTGGGTTCTTTAGAGGGAAACCAGAGGTCAAATTTTGAGCTTATTAAAATACCATAGAGTAAACACGCATCGCGAGTTGCATTTGTCGTATCTTCCCTGCCAGAAGTAAGACTATTCTTGTTGCTCACAAAGCATTTAGACTCTTAAACTTGTTGTGGATTAAGTAACATTGTTATAAGTTTAACTACCCGTAGAATGAGGAAAGTAGCAATATGAGGCATAAGGGGAAGATGTTTTAATGTGTATAGCTGTATGATCAATTGGGCTCTTCCCGGCACCACACGCATGCTGCAGGCTGCTGGAGACTGAGGCGGCCTTCTCTGCTGGCTGACTGTGGTGCTTGGACGTGTTCCCCCTTCCTCTTAATTCTTTATTTCTGTGACTTAGTTGGTTAAGTACTCCATAACTCATTTTTGTATATGTCTGGCATACCTGTCGTTCTATGTGTAGAGTAGTATACCTGGGGTGTAGTAAGGTTTTTAAGTGTTTATCTTACCTGTTATGCTAACGGGGGTCCCAGTGTAAACACGTGGTCCCCTACCCTAAGCTGACTACCTCAAGGGTTTTATAGTAGAGCTTTACCCTAGCTTGCTTTCAGTGTAAAACCTTGTATCCTGCCTATGTGGACCAAGGCTTTAACGTAAGATTGTGTGGTAAAGTTAGTATTAAATTGTTATTGGTGTGATTATGTATGGGGGGTGTTAAGGGGTTAATAAATAAGTAAGTTTGAACAGAGTATCCCTTTTTCCTGTGTGGGAGTACAATAATCTATTCCTAGACTAACCGGGTTTAGTAGCAAGCATTTATTATTGTGGATATTTTACTTTGGGGGCCGGGCCTTTTAGTTCTCCCATTTTTTGATACCTCTGTATTCTACTTACCCTTACCCCTTAATAGTACCAGTTCCCCCATAGCAACCACACCTTTTTTATAACAGGTATGTCAAGAGGAGTACAGACCGGATCACGATACACTCTGTCCATTATCATCCCGAAACTTTTTTTTATATATTTAGAATGTGTCCCTGGAAATTCAGCTTGTGGTCAATGAGAACACCAAGGAACTTGCCATCTAATTTGTTACAAATTTGGGTATTGTTTATTTTGAGATTTATTTGATTAGAGGATTTATTGCCAAACAGCATATAGAAAGTTTGTCAATGTTAAGGGTGAGTTTGTTGGCAGTTAGCCAAAGATGGACTTTATTTAGGTCAGTATATTTCCGAATTAGAAAGCGCTGTCTCAGTGTCAGTGCTTTCGGAAGGAGAAGCAGGGAAGGTCTCACTGTGGCTATATGGACCTGTAAAGGTGGAATAGTTGTTAGCACAGTGGGAGAAACACCATGGTAAAGTTTCAGCAGATTATGTGGCACAGCTGGGTCTTCCGCCGCCTATCAGGGGTTTCGAGAACGTAGTTGAAGTTGTTCCGGCACTCCTTAACACGGTAGGGTCCTGAGAACCTGTTTTGTAAAGGAGAACCTGGGATAGGGAAATAGGCAAGAACTAAGTCTCCCGGTTTAAACTTCCTTACTTGGCAGTGCTGGTCGTAACGAGTCTTCATCCTCTCTTGGGCTTTCTGTAGGTTGTTGCTGGCAAAGGAATGGACCCTCTCTAGAATGTGTCGGAGGTTTTGAAGAAACTGGGGCACATTCTGATGCTCACTGAAGGTGGCATCACGTAGAGAATCCTTGAAAGCCTTGAGAGGTGTACGGCACTTACGTCCGTAGAGCATCTCATAAGGAGATACTCCTAGTGACTCGTTGGGAAGACTTCTGAAAATACACATGATGAGATCAAGTTGCCTATCCCAATCCTTTGAGGTCTCATTACAAAACTTTTTTAAGAGTGCCTTGATAGTCTGATGACTACGTTCAAGAGAACCCTGTGAAGCAGGATGATAGGGGCTGGACAGTACCTGTTTGATGTTAAACTCCTCCAGAGTCCGTTTGAAGAGATCACTGGTGAAGTTAGTGCCACAGTCGCTCTGAATCTCCCTCGGAAATCCATACTGGGTGAAGATTTTCAGTAAATTCTTCACCACTGTAGCAGCCGTAATATTTTTCACTGGAACTGCTATCGGGAATCTGGTGGTAGGACACAGGATGGTTAAGATATAGGCGTTGCCGGCAGTGGTCCGAGGCAAAGGACCAACACAGTCAATAATAAGTCTGTGGAATGGTTCCTCAGGCACCTGGATGGGTATCAGTGGTGCTCTGGGAACTGAAACGTTTGGTTTCCCGGCTTTCTGACACACGTGGCACATTTGAACAAATTTCTTTACGTCATTAACCATACCTGGCCAGTAGTAGTCTTGGCGAATCCCATGATATGTCTTGTTAAACCCGTAGTGTGATAGAGCTCCGTGGGCCAGGTGTAGAATCGTGGGCCGCAGGCTGGTAGGAATCACTAGTTGTTCAATGTTTGCCCAATCGTCCTCGTCCTTCAGTTTACTGGGTCTATACCTGCGATAGAGTAATTCGTTCTCCAAGAAGAACCCAGGAACACTGTCGGATTGGGTCTCAGCCTGAAAGAATAATGGTGTCAAGGTAAGATCTTCTCTCTGTAACTTACGGAACTCCAAAGCGGTCAGATTAGGGGGTAGTTTCGAAGGGTCTTGAGGGACAGCGGTAGCAGTAGAGTCAGCTGGCTGTGGTCGTGCAGCTTGAGCACGGGTGGTCACCATAACAGGAGGAGAAACTTCATCACTCTCTTGAACCTTTGCTGGAACATGCTTAAAAATCGGGTTATCCAACACAGAGTTGCTCACCTGGGATATGTCCTTGACGATCAAGTTGGTCGGTTGTTGGTCTTCTGCCAAGTCGTTGCCTAGGAGAAGTTGCACTCCAGGCATGGGAAAAGGCTTTTCCCTGACGGCGACTTGGACTTCACCGGTCACGAAGGGACAATCCAGGTGGACTCTGGCAAGAGGATAAGGAGTAGTAGCAGTAAGGTCAGTGATGAAGACAGTCTCTCCTGTGTAGGCGACGTTGGGCACAGCTGATTTCAAGACGATCGATTGTAGAGCCGCTGTGTCCCTCAAGATCTTAAGTCCGAAACGTCCCTCTGAATCTGAACCGTGGGTAGAGATAGTTCCTGGATATAGATGTTTGCTAAAGAGAGACAGATCATTAACATGAACACCAATATTCATTACAGGCTTACCGGACTTAGGGGGAGTAGGTTTAGGCTTAGTGGGTTCTATGTTACCTTTAGATTGGGACTTACCACATTTTTCTATGGTATGTCCATAGAGTCGACAATACCTGCAGTACAGTTGAGAGGTACCTTGATCTGGGCTCGCTTTCTCGTAACTGTACCAAGACTTCTTACTGGTAGGTTCTGGTGTCAGCCGGTGGATGAGGCTGTAAGTGTCAGCTGACTTCGCGCATTTCACCAAATCGGTCTCTTCTTTGTCTGCTAAGTATAGGCGGACAGGAGGAGGTACACGCCTCAAGAATTCTTCAACCAACATGAGGTTGACAAGCTCTGGAAAAGTAGAGACATGTGCTGCCTCCAGCCATTTCATGAAATATCTCCGTTTGGTGTTAGCAAATTCTAAGAAGGTGGTGGTACTTGCCTTGATGTAGTCACGGAACTTTCGTCGATAGCTTTCGGTGGAGAGAAGGTAGGCGTCCAACACAGCTTGCTTCAGGGTGGTGTAGTCGTTTTCCGATGCCAAAGTGCTGAGTGTGACTGCTGCTCTACCTGTTAAATGTACTCGGAGAAGGGTAGCCCATTGGTCGTCAGGCCAACTAAGTTGATTAGCAAGGGTCTCAAAAGTAGTGAAGAAAACATCAACCTCCGTTTCTATGAACGGGGGCATTAACTTACTTGCATGCGAGACATTGTAGCTTGGAGGAAGACTAGCTGCAGCTTGTTGGCGTTGAGCTTGGTGTGTAGTGTCCAACGTGAGTTCTCTTTCATGATATTCTAGAGCTAAGTTGGCTTGCTGTTTTTCGTGGTCGCGTTGTAGCTCCAGCTGTTGCCGCTTTGTTTCAAGTTGTATTCTTTCACGCTCTTTGAATAGGGCCAAATCACGTTCTTGTTGTCCTTGAAGGAGGAAGGCTTGTCGGTCACTCTCTTCCTTCCTCAATGCGGCCTCTCTTTCACTTTCTTCTTTCTTCAGTGCGGCCTCTCGCTCTTTGAGGCGGATTTCTTCTTTCTTGAACTGGAGCTCGCGTTCTTGCTCTTCCTTTCTGATGTTAGCTTCACTTTCTGATGTTAGCTTCATTGCAGCTGCTTCCTGTTGTTGCTCCCGCTCGATCTTAGCAAGTTCTAGCTTGAGCTTCATGGCTGTCAAATCATGCTTATCTGAAATGGTATATTGTTCGTGAGTATCAGAATCTATCTTCCCTTCATCCAAAAGATGATCTAGTATCATATTATGTATGGCATATTTGTTGGCTCCAGGGGGAACTTCCAACTGATACTCATGTGCAAGAGTTATCAATTCGACCCTCTTAGCATGACGTAAGTTCCCTATTTCACTTTCTGGATCTGCCTTGAAAGTTGGATACGAAACATGGTGAAAAATGGCAAATAAAAGAGACACGAATATACTGTGAGAATATGGTGAATGTCAGAAACAGGAAACGTGGCAACTGATACCTATCCTGTGGAATTGTTAATAATTAAAGTTAATTCAAGATGGTAAATGAATAAGGTCGCAGGAAATCTTGTACCTGGTACTCACTGTGGGAGGATAAAGGCAAGAAAATCCTACTAATTAGTTGAAACTGAGTTTCAAAAGACAAGTGAAACACTAAATGGTTCCAAAATAAATGAGGTAGTACAAAAATGTAGTCATACCTTGCCGAGTCACTATAGAACATAAGCAAGGTACCCACTGAAATTGAATATGGTACTTACAGAATTAGCGACTTTCGTGCTCAAAAGAAAGAAAGCTAATTCCCTACCTTGAGTAAGGACCATCGATTCTGACCGACGAATAGGGGTGCGAGTGTCAACTGGTGACGAGAACTATCGGCGAGGTCCCAACTCGCCAATTAAAGTCCGTGCTAGAGGAACTTTGGCCCTCTTTATCCTCCTAGAGTCGGATTGCAGAAATTAGGTGCTATTGACCCGGAGACAGACCACAGTACCAGGGTACCTATGTGATAATCTGTCAAAAATGTGAGAAATATCTGAGGGACAAAAGATGTTAAACACGGGTAATAACACGGAAGAGGGAGACGACCAATTAAGAGTATGACTGCGGCCTACAGTCACCACGTAATCCAAAGTTGTCTCACACTCACCATATGCTACTTCCGTAAGGCACAATATACACAGCACCATATAAATACTAAACGTGATTAATGTAAATATTGAAAGCAAGGGAAATGAAAGCCAAGTACGCTTACCACAATTACCAATACCTGAGTGCAGCTCCTAGGACAGGCTCCCAATTATATGTGATGGTAAAGTAGTGGAGTATGGTGTTCGGCAGTCTTCCACTGGCAGATGTTAATGCCAGGTCACGCATAAAATAAAAAAAAAGGTAAAAAAAAGGAAAAAAAAGAATGACTGCTTGTTTGATAATCTGTGGTAAGGTAAGGGAAGAGACATGAAACACAATAATAAACAATGATATTTAATAACAGTAAAAAACAAATTGAAATAAAGGCAATACCTTGGCTTAAGGGTGCAAGACAACAAGTGGAAAAATAACTGAACATAAAAATGAATTACGTTAAAGGGAGGAGAAATGACATACAATAATAAGTAACAATAATAATAGTGCTGGGAATATATGCGCTAGCTATAAGCCTCTATTTGATCACACGAGGTGAGTCAACTAGGTGTTCATAGCGTGAGAGCACGAGATATTCTGGCTGGAGAACTGCTGGGCGGTCCTGACATTGCCTTGGCGAGGAATGTGGTTGGCTTAGGACTGAAGTGGTGTGTTCTCGAACGGCCAATGAGAATGCAGGATGACCAGTAACAGGTAGTTTGGCTGGGACTGTAGCAGTTGAAGTGGTCGGCGCGCGACCAGGTGTGCAGGAGTGGGGGGAGGAGGGAGTTGCAGGTGCGTGTGGCTGTCTTGATATATACGTTTAAGCCACTTTAAAACGTATCTTGAATATTGTTGAGAACGTGACGAAGGAAAGGAAGAGCAGGCTAAATCTCTGGGAAGAGATTATCGTCACACTATGTTTGTTTCCTTAGTGTAGACTGCAGTGTGGAAACCTCCGCTCCTTTCCATGACTGTTACATCTAGAAAGGGCAGCTTCCCATCCTTCTCCATCTCGTAAGTGAAACGCAACACAGAAGGCAGGTCCTAGTCAACAACAGCTTCTCCAATGGTTTCATTGAAGACATCATAAGAAGGAAAGTGAAACGCCATGCAACCTCTGAAGAGACAACTAATACAACACCTATACCCCCTATTAGACTATTTTACAGGAACTTGTTTTCCACAGCTCATAAAACGGAGGAAAGGGTCCTGAAAGATATTGTTAATAGAAATGTTATCCCTACAGACAAAAATCAGAAGAAACAACTGACGATTTACTATAAAACCAAGAAAACGGCCAGCCTACTCATGAGAAACTCTCCAGACACGGAGCAGAACGCTCTAAAAGAGACAAACGTCGTCTATGCCTTCAAATGCCCTCTTGGGGACTGTAAGCCTCAAAAAACTCAGTATATAGGCAAGACAACAACATCTCTTTCCAGGCGTTTAACGATGCATAAGCAACAGGGCTCCATTAAGGAACATATAATCTCTTCCCACAACCAAACCATCACCAAAGAAATCTTAGCAAACAACACAGAAACCATTGATAGATACAGAGACAGCAGGCGGCTTGACATCTGCGAGGCACTACACATCAAGAAGTCAACACCAGCAATCAACAGCCAATTAACGCACAACTATGTTCTACCCACTTCAAGACTCCGCTCCAATATAAGAAGCATCAAGAAATATGGGCCAATAGGCCTTCTGCAGTTACAAATCTATACCCATTGTTCCGTGTTCTGTGTTTTGCTGAAAGTTATTTTTTCACCCCACTATTGTATTACATCACCTCACCCAAATGCAGGTATAAGAGC
>WNGS01057423.1:17500-19712 GCA_020271785.1 Procambarus virginalis
TCTATGTTCAGTATACACTTACTGAGTTGTAAACTGAATGCCTGCAACCCGTTCTCGCACTTGCTTATAGTCAATATTGGCTTATTTAATAACTGCATTTGTGACATACTAATTGATTGTGAATATTTTAGTTTACCTTGAAAAGCTTCATAGAAAACACCGACCTCACCTAACCTTCTTATTATATTAAGATTAGCATCTTATTGCTTCTTATTTACAATTATTACTTAACCTATCAACGGCATAGGTTAAGTAATAATTGTAATTAAATAAGCCAGTATTGACTTTAAGCAAGTGCGAGAACGAGTTGATGCCTGACCCATCCAATACACGGATGATGATAGTAGTATTTAATGTAAGATGGAGAAACTTAAAAAATAAACTACAATGAGCACACATGAAGTGATCCCCACGTTCAGTAAACACTTACTGAGATGTAAACTGAATGTCTAAGACACCCAATACATGGTTGACGATGATAGTAATATTTTAAGATTGGGAAACTTTAAACTAAACTAAATGAGCACACATGAAGTGATTTTCCACGTTCAGTGAACACTTACTGAGTTGTGGACTGAATGCCTGAGCCACCCAATACGGGGCTGATGCTAGTAGTATTTTATTTTACGATGGAAAAACATAAAACTAAACAGAAATGAGCACACACGAAGTGATTCCCACGTTCAGTAAACACTTACTAAATTGTAAACTGAATGTCTAAGACACCCAATGCATGGTTGATGATAGTAGTATTAGTATGGTAGTAGTAGTAGTAAGTAGTAGTATGTATGGGATGATAGTATGATAGTATGATAGTAGTAGTATGGGGAAACTTTAAGCTAAACTAAATGACCATGCATGTAGCGATTTTCACGTTCAGTAAACACTTACTGAGTTGTAAACTGAATGCATGAGTCACCCAATACAAGGTTCATGATAGTAGTATTTTATTTACGATGGAAAAACTTAAAACTAAACAGAAATGAGCACACACGAAGTGATTCTCACGTTCAGTAAACACTTACTGAGTTGCAAACTGAATGTCTAAGACACCCAATACATGGTTGATGATAGTAATATTTTAAGATGTGGAAACTTTAAGCTAAACTAAATGACCATGCATGTAGCGATTTCCACGTTCAGTAAACACTTACTGAGTTGTTAACTGAATGCCTGAGCCACCCAATACATGGTTGATGATAGTAGTATTAATTTAAGATGGAAAACTTTAAACTAAACTAAAAAATAAGCATGCATGAAGTGATTCCCACGTTCAGTAAACACTTACTGAGTTGTAAACTGAATGTCTAAGACACCCAATACGTTGTTGATGATGATAGTAATATTTTAAGATTGGAAAATTTTAAACTAAACTAAATAATCACACAGGAAGTGATTTCGACATTCAGTAAACACTTACTGAGTGAGCTGATAAGTTAGCCAAAGGATCTCCCTTTAAAGGAGGAGTCCCTGAGTGTAACCTTGGATTGTCAATGAGAGCAGTACACCGAGAACTTCAACAAGATCATGTAGATCTGAGGCAAAGTGAAATTGACACTGCTTAATTTAGAAAGTGTACTTGCGGACAATCTCGAACCCATTGTCGATGGGGCGATTTATATTGAATTTTGTAACTAGCTCATCAAGATTGTAACTTACTTAGCTAAATGAATTGTGGGTTTCAGTCCCTCAGCCCATTATGTACCTCTGTGACCCTTTCCAATACTGCCTACAAGATGGGTATGGGGTGCATAATAAATGATAAACTAACTAAATTGTCATACAGTGCTAATGTCATAAGGTCAGCCTGACGAAACTGTAGATCCTATGTCCTACCAAAATGAAGCCGGGTATTTCACCAATGACTCAACTCGAGAGAGAAGCAGTCTATTCCATAGCATATTAGTCTTCAGTCCACTGTTGCTGTTGCTGTTTGACTTACTGAGTTACTGAGGGATGGTTTAAAATACAATAATAATAATATAATAATAATAATAATAATAATAATAATATAATATCAAGACTAAGATTCGTGAGGTATATCTTGTGATCACACAGTTAACAAAAAATTAGAATTTGTAGGTAGTTAACACGTCTCCCCAAACTCTTTTGTCTTCTAGCGTGGTATGTCTCTGGTGAGCACGTGTGGAATGGGATGGCATCTGTGTGTTGTGAACTGGGTCACTACTCTACATATTGAACAAAAATAATA
>WNGS01057436.1:0-15547 GCA_020271785.1 Procambarus virginalis
TATTATCAAGTACTACTTATAATCTTTAAATCCTATATCATTTTTATTATAATCACATCTTATCTCAATCATAAGTCTAGACTGTAAAAATAATCAATCGATATTCATTCTAAGTAACCCCTCAAGGGACAGGGAGGAGCATCTTGGGAGAGAAGCGCCCACCACTGCCGGGGGCAGAACGCGTATGTTTACACAACAGTGTACACGTGACGGTCCCTTAGCGAACATTTTCAGCTCAAGGACACCTTATCTAATATCTTTATCACCAGTGAACACTCTCTAGAACTGGGGAGTACCTGGACAATATATCAACAAGGAAAATCCTAGAACATTTAGGTAAAATAAGAGTGAAGTGGAGCATTTAGTGACGCGGTCTCCACCTTCATCCCTAATCTCATCCCTAATCTTCATTGTTATCTTCTGCAAAGCAGTCCAATATCCGTAGCAACGCTACTCATACGTCAAAACAGCAACGCTACTCGTACGTCAAAACAGCAACGCTGTAATCTAAAATATCGTGCCTAAACTCGCCAAGAGAGTTCTTCAGTCTGGCACACTTTGTCAGACAGGCACCCGGCTTCAGCTAAGTTTATTGAATGTTATTACTGTAGCGTATTAGTTGGCCAATTAAAGCTAGTATAACATTAATATTCTATAAGACTGATAGTCGGTAAAAAGGCGAGGCAACGCCTCATATTTCTGTGAGTTTATTATTAATATTGTGGTACAGCAGAATCTTATCCAAGCTCTAAACCTCATGAGTGTCCAAAGTGTCAGAAAAGATTGTCACAATAAGTAAACAAATACCCATGAGTGTCCAGAGTGTAGGAAGAGATTCAACAAGCTGACTGTATTTAATCATATACATTGATCATATACATTGCATATACTTGATTATATAAATTAAGTTAACAATTGCTTGCTTAGTTATTTTTTTAAGTAATCATATAAGTTCATTTAATTGAATATAATTTTAGTACTCAGTAACAGTACTCAGACCATATTTAGGTCATTTATCATACTTTACAATTTACAATTTAAGTTGTTTATAGTATAAATGTATTGGCTGTTAATTGCTAAGGTGCTAGGCTAGACTGTGTATGTTTAAATCTCTGATTTAAACAGAGCCAGTGTTCAGTTATATAACTGAATTATAAAATCTTATCCTTGTATAAAATACTAGCTGATGTGAGATACCTGTTGGCAGGTGGACGTGGAACTGCAATCAACCTATCAACTAATTCACTCACCCCACCCACACCCCCTTACAGCCCATTATCTGTCATTAGGAAAAGAGGAGCTAGGATTTACGACCCTAGCTAGAGATTTTAGTTGAATTAATTTGCATACAGTAATTTTTAATTTAGTTCAGTACAAGTCTCTGGTAGTCTCCTCTTAAATCAATCACAGCAGGTTTTTCCCACAATATATATATATATAATATATATATATATATATATAATATATATATATATATATAATAAATATATATGTATATATATATATATATGTTAATATATATATTATATATATATATATATATATATATATAATATAGATATTATATATAATATTATATATATATATATATATATATATACATTAGTATATTTTGGTAGCAGTTTTTCCTGTAGACATATATTCTTAAATATGACCGAAAAAGTAAGATTAATAATTCTAACACGAATTTTCTCGATTTTCCTTATGTTTCTTTTTACTGGTGACGGTAATGAAAAATCAATTCTCCAAAATTCATTTTTATTTCTAGTCTGACGCAACACTTGAGCGCGTTTCGTAAAACTTATTACATTTTCAAAGACTTTAGTTATCCACACACAACTTATGCCTGAAACAGCATTGGCTCTTATACCTGCATTTTGTGAGGTGATGTAATACAATAGTGGGGGTGAAAAACAAACTTTCAACAAAACACAGAACACGGAGCAATGGTTATAGATTTGCAGAAGTTGGGTAAAGATAGAACTGCAGAAGGCCTATTGCCCATATTTCTTGATGTTTCTATATTGGAGCGGAGTCTTGAAGTGAGTAGAATATAGTTGTGCGTTAATTGGCTGTTGATTGCTGGTGTTGACTTCTTGATGTGTAGTGCCTCGCAGATGTCAAGCCGCCTGCTGTCGCTGTATCTATCAATGATTTCTGTGTTGTTTGCTAAGATTTCTCTGGTGATGGTTTGGTTGTGGGAAGAGAATATTGTTCCTTAATGGAGCCCTGTTGCTTATGCATCGTTAAACGCCTGGAAAGAGATGTTGTTGTCTTGCCTATATACTGAGTTCTTTGAGGCTTACAGTCCCCAAGTGGGCATTTGAAGGCATAGACGACATTGGTCTCTTTCAAAGCGTTCTGCTTTGTGTCTGGAGAGTTTCTCATGAGTAGGTTGGCAGTTTTCTCGGTTTTATAGTAAATCGTCAATTGTATCTTCTGATTTTTGTCTGTAGGGATAACGTTTCTATTAACAATATCTTTCAGGACCCTTTCCTCCGTTTTATGAGCTGTCGAAAAGAAGTTCCTGTAAAATGTCTAATAGGGGATACAGGTTTTGTGTTAGTTGTCTTTTCAGAGGTTGCATGGCGTTTCACCTTCCTTCTTATGATGTCTTCAACGAAACCATGGAGAAGCCGTTGTTGATTAGGACCTACCTTACCCTACAGAATTCTTCATCGACTTGCTTCCATCCTGAGCTGTGGCTGAGAGCACGGTCGACATAAGTTAACAACACTCCTCTTACCTGTCTGGGCAGTCACTGTTGGCATTGAGGCACATTCCTATGTTTGTTTCCTTAGTGTAGACTGCAGTGTGGAAACCTCCGCTCCTTTCCATGACTGTTACATCTAGAAAGGGTAGTTTCCCATCCTTCTCCATCTCGTAAGTGAAATGCAACACAGAATTCTGCTCAAATGCCTCCTTCAGCTCCTGCAGATGTCTGACATCAGTACTGTGTAAAAATGTCGTCAACATACCTGCAGTATATGGCCGGTTTCAAGTTCATATCGACTAAGACCTTTTGTTCGATGTAATGTTTCGCAAACAGGACACCTAGGGGAGAACCCATGGCGACCCCATCTACTTGCTTATACATGTGCCCATCCGGGCTCAAGAAGGGTGCCTCTTTAGTACAAGCTTGGAGTAGTTTCCTTAGAATGTTCTCTGGTATGTCAAGAGGAGTACAGGCCGGATCACGATACACTCTGTCCGCTATCATCCCGATTGTTTCATCCACAGGTACGTTGGTAAACAGTGATTCTACGTCCAACGAGGCTCTTATCCCTGTGGCCCGTGTTCCCCCCAGTAGGTCAACAAATTCTTTTGGAGACTTCAGGCTGAAGGCGCAAGGGACATAAGGAGCCAGCAAGCCGTTGAGTCACTTCGCCAGTCTGTACGTAGGTGTGGGTATCTGGCTGATGATTGGCCGAAGTGGGTTTCCAGGCTTGTGTGTCTTGACATTTCCATACGCGTATCCAGGTTTGTATTCCCCAATAATCTTTGGCAGGTGGAGTCCGGATTTCTTGGCGTTCACAGTTTCGATCATTTTTTTGAACTTTGCTTTCAATTCGGCTGTAGTGTCCTTCGTTACCCTTTGGAATTTAGTTTGGTCAGAGAGTATGAGGTCACATTCGCCAGATATTCGTCTTTTTTAAGAATGACGTATATTGGCCGCTTGTCACCTCTCCTGACGACTATCTCCTTCTTCTCACGAAGGCTCTTAGCTGCCGCTTTGAGCTCGGGGGACAGTATGGTGCTTCTGTAGTTGCCTCGATTCTTCCTCCTTCTGCGATAAGTTCTGCTTGTAAGGTGTCCTTGGTGGTGACCTTCTTTTGTGTCTCGAGGTCGAATATGTCGTCCAACAGGATCTCCAACTCCACTTTCCGGGCCAACGCACTTGGTCTGGACATAACGTGGCAGTTTATATACCCAGATTTAGGAGAGTGACTTGGTCCTCAGTGAGGTTGATTCCTGCAAGGTTCAGAAAGCCGTCTCTCGGTCGTGGAATTGCCATAGGTCCTTCATATAATGTTGTTAGTTTCTTGATTATCCTGGTTTCGGTGCTGAGGTGATGTCGATTTCAATTACCATCGACAGTGAAAAGAAACATAAGAAATATTAAGAAAATTCGTGTTAGAATTATTAATCTTACTTTTTCGGTCATATTTATTAATATATGTCTACAGGAAAGACTGCTACCAATATATATATAATATATATATTATATAAATAATATATATATATATATATATATATATTTGCGAACAAGCCTGAATGGTCCCCAGGACTATATGCAACTAAAAACTCACACCCAGAAGTGACTCGAACCCATACTGCCAGGAGCAACGCAACTGGTATGTACAGGGATGCCTTAATCTGCTTGACCATCACGACCGACATAAGGAAGTGATACCGATGCTATTTGAACCACTTCCCCGCCGCACTCGATGGTAATCTTGGGCATAGCATTTAATCAAATCACCTCATTTTTTGGGGCAACACGCGAGGTTGCCCCAAATTTGTGTTCCTCATGTGTTGCCCCAAAAAATGAGGTGATTTGATAAAATGCTATGCCCAAGATTACCATCCGAGTGCCGGCGGGGAAGTGGTTCAAATAGCTTCGGCTATCACTTCCTTATGTCCGGTCGTGATGGTCAAGCGGATTAAGGCGTCCCTGTACTTACCAGTTGCGTTGCTCCTGGCAGTATGGGTTCGAGTCACTTCTGGGGTGTGAGTTTTCAGTTATATATATATATATATTATATATATATATATATATGTATATATATAATATATATATATATATATATATATATATATATATATATATATATATATAGTAGTAGGCATCCGTCAATCCCGTGGGGTTATGGAGTTGTGCCCTGGGTGTCTAGTTGTTGTAGTCGAGTTGGATGCAGCGCCTGCTGTGGCTGTGAAGGCCAACCCGAGAATGACAGTCTCGACTGCAGCGAGCGCAGATAAACGCCGAAGCGGGTGCGTCTGACAGTGGTCGAGACCTCCTCTGAAGTCTATTATCCTCCGCCTGCCTCTTCAGTTCATCCTCGAATTGCTGGAGTCCCTTCTGCACTTTATATCTCCAGGCAGATCTGTCCACAGCTGCTGCCTCCCAAGTGTTGATGTCGATGTTCATCTGCTTGAGGTCGCGTTTGCAGGCATCTTTGAAACGCAGCTGAGGTCTTCCGGTAGGTCTCCTTCCTGATGCCAGTTCTCCATACAAGAGGTCCTTTGGTATGCGGCCATCGACCATGCGTGTGACATGTCCCAGCCATCGCATGCGTCTCTGTTTCAGGAGAGTGAACATTGAAGGGACTCCTGTTCTCTCGAGTACAGTGTTGTTGGTGACGTGGTTCTTCCACGTGATGTCAAGGATGCGTCTCAGGTTCCGCATGTGAAAGGTATTAAGCCGTCTCTCCTGGCGAGAGCGCCAGGAGAGACGCATCCTTGCATCCTGGCGAGAGCTCTCGCATCCGAGAGCTCGCATCCATCTCGCATCCTGGCGAGAGCGCCAGGAGAGACGCATATATATATATATATATATATATATATATATATATATATATATATATATATATATATATATAGTTCGCCTGCCTCTCCGAGCAAAACACACACACCGCAGAAATGGTAACAACAACATACCGGAAACAAACAAAATCAGAGCACAAATCACCAAGAAAATTGAAGAGGGAAATACCGCAAGCGCTATTAGAGTCCTCACCAGTGACGAGAAAATTGCTCCTCGAAACTCAGCCACAGCGCGGGCCCTGCAAAGCAAGCACCCACCCAGAGCCCAACAAGGCGACAACATCGTTCCGCCATCAGCCGACACCATTTCAGACCCATTAACCGTCGGTGAATCTGAGGTCTACAAAGCAGCCCTTTCTTTTCCACCTGGGTCAGCAGGAGGCTTTACAGGGTTAAAACCTCAACACATCAAGCAAATGTTAAATCCTGCGGTTGGTGATGCTGCACAAGATCTTCTTATGGAACTAACAAGGTTCGTTAACGTGTGCCTGGCTGGTGATATACCTGAGGTCATCAGGCCTCTCTTTTTCGGTGCCTCCCTCTGTGCTCTCAAAAAGAAGGACGATGGAATCAGGCCAATAGCTGTTGGCAACACTCTCCGACGCCTGATTGCCAAGGCTGCTACGAGGGTTGTCAGCCAGCAAGCGGCTGAATTACTGAAACCAATCCAGCTAGGATTTGGAATCCCCCAAGGCTGTGAAGCGGCTGCCCATGCAGCACGAGCATACATCACCAACATTTCTGATGAAAAGGCCCTGCTCAAACTGGATTTTAAGAATGCCTTCAACATGGTCAGAAGAGATGCAGTACTTTGTGCCGTACATCGCCATTTCCGGCCCCTCTACCCGTTCATACTATCGTGCTACAGTGGTGAGTCAAAACTGCTCTTTGGTGAACATGAAATCAGATCATGTGAAGGCGTTCAGCAAGGTGATCCTCTTGCTCCCTTCTTTTCTGCTTAGTCTTAAAAGAAATCACCGAAAGCTTGTCCAGCGAGTTCAACATCTGGTTTTTGGATGATGGCACTATAGCTGGCACCGTAGACGACCTCTTGGCAGACATCAGGAAAATAAGGGAGCAAGAAGTAAGCCTGGGTCTTGTCCTGAACCCTTCCAAGTGTGAAGTAGTCTCCTCCAACCCAGACATCGTAGCTAGAATAAGGTCTGCCTTGCCTGGAGCCCATGTCATTAGGGCCGAGAACAGCACCCTCCTTGGAGCCCCCCTCGGGTCTAATGCCATTGAGGAGATCCTTGACAAGAAAATCGCAGACCTTAGGAGGATGGAAGACAGAATAGGTGACATCGATGCCCACGATGCTTTTTATCTCCTCACCAAATGCCTATCCCTTCCGAGGCTAACCTACTTTCTGAGGTGCGCCCCATCTTACGACAACCGAAAGCTTGAAGAGTATGACCTCTTACTGAAGACCATGCTGGAAAAAGTTGTTAATCTCTCCCTCAACGAGTGCCAGTGGAAACAAGCCACTCTTCCTGTTAGGCTCGGTGGCTTGGGTGTCCGCACTGCCACCCAAATTGCTGTCCCAGCCTTCCTGTCTTCCTCCTCAGCATCAGATGACCTGGTTAAGGAAATTTTACCTGACACCCTCAGTGATGTAGCGGGGATACAGGACCCCCACTACACGGAATGCGACACGAAATGGGGTGCCATGGCAGACCCAGCACTCAGACCAGCCATGCCGAAAGCCAAGAAACAATCCAGTTGGGACAGCCCCATTGCAGACAAAGAAGCCACAGCTTTGCTGGAGGCAGCAACAACCCCCAGTGATCGTGCACGCCTCACAGCTGTGCAGGCTCCCCATGCAGGGGACTTCCTTTTGGCAGTCCCTATGTCTGCGACAGGCACACGTCTTGATCCGCAGGAGCTCCGTATTGCAGTCGCTCTCCGTCTTGCTGCCCCTATCCACACTGTTCATAGGTGTATTTGCGGCGAGGCAGATGCTGACGAATATGGATTGCATGGCCTGCACTGTGGAAAATCTGGTGGTTGGCACACTAGACACGACGAAGTAAACGACATCATTAAAAGAAGCCTTGCCTCTGCCCAGTGTCCAGCGGAGAGAGAGCCCCGCAACCTTCTGAACCGTGACTCTGTTAGCTTTGCCGGGCGACCAGACGGAATCACACTGCGTCCGTGGAAGGGTGGCAGACAGTTGGCATGGGACTATACTTGCGTATCCACCCTGGCAGCCACATACATCAACCTCTCTGCCGGCACAGCAGAGCCGCGGCGACACACAGAGAAAGAGACAAGTCAGCCAAGTATAGGCAATTAGATCATCGGTACAACTTCGTTCCAATAGGGTCTGAGACCTAGGCCCATGGGGAGAGAGTGCAAGAAGGTTTCTAAAGGATCTTGGTTCCAAGCTCATTGACACCACAAGAGACCCTAGAGCGGCGAGTTTTCTCTTTCAGCGCCTCAGTGTCGCGATCCAGAGGGGGAATGCTCGCTGCATCCTCGGTTCCTGCCCAACGTCGGAGGAGTTCGAGGAAATCTACAGCCTCTAGGAAGTGAACTATTTTTGTGTCCTCTTAATGCTCATTTTTTGCATACAATCAGATATGTAACTGTATAACCTTGCTTAATAAAGTGTACACCATAAAAAAGGGGGGTGGTAGGAGAAGCGAACACCCTCATGTATTCAGAGTTAAATGGCAAGTTTTTCCCTGAATGCTCTGTGTTCCCTTCTCTGAGGCTGTGGGTCCCTATAATTGCACCAGAGGTGGTACCCCTATATATATATATAGATATATATTATATTATATATATATATGTATATATATATATATATATATATATATATAATATATATGGAAATGTTTGTTTGTTCAAACAAATTTGCTTGTTTGTTGTTTGCTAATTGCTAATTGTGTTGTTTGCTAATCGCTAATTGTTAGCAAACAACACAGAAATCATTGATAGATACAGCGACAGCAGGCGGCTTGACATCTGCGAGGCACTACACATCAAGAAGTCAACACCAGCAATCAACAGCCAATTAATGCACAACTATATTCTACCCACTTCAAGACTCCTCTCCAATATAGAAGCATCAAGAAATATGGGCCAATAGGCCGTCTGCAGTTACAGATCTAGTCTTCCCTTTAACTATACCCATTGTTCCGTGTTCTGTGTTTTGTTTGAAAGTTTGTTTTCACCTCATCCAAAACTATCGTATTACATCACCTCACCCAAATGCAGGCATAAAAGAGCCAATGCTGTTCAGTTATAAGTTGTGTGTGTGTAAACTAAAGTCTTTGAAAATGTAATAAGTTTTACGAAACGCGCTCAAGTGTCGCGTCAGACTAGAAATAAAAATGGATTTTGGAGAATTGATTTTTCATTTACCGTCAACAGTAAAAGGAAACATAGGAGGAGATGGAGAAAATTCGTGTTAGAATTATTAATCTTACTTTTTCGGTCATATTTAATAATATAATATATATATATATATATATATATATATATATATATATATATATATATATTATATATATATATATATATATATATATGTTGTACCTAGTAGCCAGAGCGCAGTACTCGGCCTACTATGCAAGGCCCGATTTGCCTAATAAGTCAAGTTTTCCTGAATTTATGTAATTTTCTAAATTTTTTCTTATGAAATGATAAATCTGTCCATTTCCTTATGTATGAGTTAATTTGTTTAAATTTGAGATAAAACTAACGTAGATATATGACCGAACCTAACTAAACCTACATAACCTACCCTAACCTATCTTAACCTAACCTAAACTATCACAACTAAGTCAATAAACTATGTTCTCAATGTAATATAATGATAATAATTCAAATAAACTAAACGGAAACAATTTATTGAAAATAAAGAAAATCACTTGGCCTATTAGGCAAATCGGGCTGTGCATAGTAGGCCAAGAAGTGCGTTCTGGCTACTAGGTACGACATATATATATATATATATATATAATATATATATATATATATATATATATATATATATAACTGAAAACTCACACCCCAAGAAGTGACTCGAACCCATACTCCCAGGAGCAACGCAACTGGTATGTACAGGGACGCCTTAATCCGCTTGACCATCACGACCGGACATAAGGAAGTGATAGCCGGAGCTATATGAACCACTTCCCCGCCGGCACTCGGATGGTAATCTTGGGCATAGCATTTTATCAAATCACCTCATTTTTTGGGGCAACACGTGAGGAACACAAATGCAAACAAGCCTGAATGGTCCCCAGGACTAGATACAACTGAAAACTCACACCCCAGAAGTGACTCGAACCCATACTCCCAGGAGCAACGCAACTGGTATGTACAGGGACGCCTTAATCCGCTTGACCATCACGACCGGACATAAGGAAGTGATAGCCGGAGCTATATGAACCACTTCCCCGCCGGCACTCGGATGGTAATCTTGGGCATAGCATTTTATCAAATCACCTCATTTTTTGGGGCAACACGTGGGGAACACAAATGCAAACAAGCCTGAATGGTCCCCAGGACTAGATACAACTGAAAACTCACACCCCAGAAGTGACTCGAACCCATACTCCAGGAGCAACGCAACTGGTATGTACAGGGACGCCTTAATCCGCTTGACCATCACGACTGGACATAAGGAAGTGATAGCCGGAGCTATATGAACCACTTCCCCGCCGGCACTCGGATGGTAATCTTGGGCATAGCATTTTATCAAATCACCTCATTTTTTGGGGCAACACGTGAGGAACACAAATGCAAACAAGCCTGAATGGTCCCCAGGACTAGATACAACTGAAAACTCACATCCCAGAAGTGACTCGAACCCATACTCCCAGGAGCAACGCAACTGGTATGTACAGGGACGCCTTAATCCGCTTGACCATCACGACCGGACATAAGGAAGTGATAGCCGGAGCTATATGAACCACTTCCCCGCCGGCACTCGGATGGTAATCTTGGGCATAGCATTTTATCAAATCACCTCATTTTTTTGGGGCAACACGTGAGGAACACAAATGCAAACAAGCCTGAATGGTCCCCAGGACTAGATACAACTGAAAACTCACACCCCAGAAGTGACTCGAACCCATACTCCCAGGAGCAACACAACTGGTATGTACAGGGACGCTTAATCCGCTTGACCATCACGACCAGACATAAGGAAGTGATAAAATGCTATGCCCAAGATTACCATCCGAGTGCCGGCGGGGAAGTGGTTCATATAGCTCCGGCTATCACTTCCTTATGTCCGGTCGTGATGGTCAAGCGGATTAAGGCGTCCCTGTACATACCAGTTGCGTTGCTCCTGGGAGTATGGGTTCGAGTCACTTCTGGGGTGTGAGTTTTCAGTTGTATCTAGTCCTGGGGACCATTCAGGCTTGTTTGCATATATATATATATATATATATATATATATATATATATATATATATATATATATATGCAAACAAGCCTGAATGATTCCCAGGACTAGATACAACTGAAAACTCACACCCCAGAAGTGACTCGAACCCATACTCCCAGGAGCAACGCAACTGGTATGTACAGGGACGCCTTAAACCACTTGACCATCACGACTAGACATAAGGAAGTGATAGCCGAGGCTATATGAACCACTTCCCCGCCGGCACTCGGATGGTAATCTTGGGCATAGCATTTTATCAAATCACCTCATTTTTTGGGGCAACACGTAAGGAACACAAATGCAAACAAGCCTGAATGGTCTCCAGGACTAGATACAACTGAAATCTCACACCCCAGAAGTGACTCGAACCCATACTCCAGGAGCAACGCAACTGGTATGTACAGGGACGCCTTAAACCACTTGACCATCACGACCGGACATAAGGTAGTGATAGCCGAGGCTATATGAACCACTTCCCCGCCGGCACTCGGATGGTAATCTTGGGCATAGCATTTTATCAAATCACCTCATTTTTTGGGGCAACACGTGAGGAACACAAGTTTGTGTGAGAACACAAGGGTGTGAGTTTTCAGTTGTATCTAGTCCTGGGGACCATTCAGTCTTGTTTGCATTTGTGTTCTTCAGAAAAAATTTAAGGTAATTTTTTGTTTTTTTTTGTTTTTTGCTTTTTTTTCTTGCTTTTTTATCGGACGATTTGCATGCAACTTATACACCTGACTGCACGTATTCCTATCTGTAAGAGTGCCAATTTTGGAGAAAATTGGTTAAAGTCAACCTCAGCCACAGTGTGGGGGTTTTTCTCTTTTTTGCTGTCACGACTGCAATGCGTACGTCGCCAATGTACATGTGGCAGACGCTTCACGAAGCAGTCGGAATTAGCAGAATAGAAAATACGAGAGCAACCGTACAGGGCCTGGGAGCAAGGTCGAG
Organism: Procambarus virginalis; assembly: GCA_020271785.1. Lineage (NCBI taxonomy): Eukaryota > Metazoa > Arthropoda > Malacostraca > Decapoda > Cambaridae > Procambarus > Procambarus virginalis. Next base: position 11,900 of record WNGS01057436.1, read on the forward strand.
TTAGAGTCCTTGTGGGTATCTTCTCAGACTAGCCTCACCTGGTCCTGCTCCACGTTGGTCGTTGGAATCTCCTCAATGATGTAACGCTTTCCAATGAATGCAATTTAAGCTTTGTTAATCTTTCTTCATACGAAAGATTTCTAATTTGGGGAATTAACTTAGTCATCCTACGCTGGACACTTTCAAGTGAATTTATATCCATTCTATAGTACGGCGACCAAAACTGAACTGCATAATCGAAATGGGGCCTAACCAGAGCAAGATATAGCTGAAGAACCACACCAGGTGTCTTGTTACTAACGCTTCGATTAATAAATCCGTGTCCTATTTGCCTTATTACGAACATTCATGCATTGATCCTTTTGTTTTAAATTCTTACTTATCATAACTCCCAGATCCCTTTCGCAATTCGACTTCGCAATCTCAACACCATCTAGCTCGTATCTTGTAACTCTATCATCATTACCTAGCCTCAAAACTTTACATTTATCAGCATTAAACTGCATCTGCCAATCCTTTGACCATTTCAAAACCCTATTTAGATCAACTTGAAGTGATAGTGAGTCTTCTTCCATGTTAATTTCCCTGCCGATTTTTGTATTATCGGCAAATTTGCAAATGTTGCTACTCAAACCTGAATCTAAATCATTTATATATATTATAAACAACAGAGGTCCCAGGACAGAGCCCTGAGGCACTCCACTTACAACATTTTCCCAATCTGACTTAACCCCATTTATACTAACTCTCTGTTTCCTTTGGAATAGCCATGCCCTAATCCAACTTAATATAGCACCTCCAATACCATGAGCCTCTATTTTTTTAATCAGTCTTTCATGTGGCACTGTTTCAAAAGCTTTGCAAAAGTCAAGGTACACGACATCACAATCCTTACCACTATCAACTGCCTCATCTATGCTGGAATAAAAAGATAGCAAATTTGTTAAACATGAACGGCCATTTATAAAACCATGTTGCGACTCAATTATTAATTTATGTTTTTCAAGATGAAGACGAATTTTATTTGCAATTATCGATTCAAGTAACTTTCCCACAATAGACGTTAGGCTAATTGGTCGATAGTTTGACGCAAGTGATCTATCTCCTTTCTTAAAAATTGGTATCACATTAGCAACTTTCCATAACTCTGGCACTCTGCCTGACTCTATTGATTTATTAAATATGGTAGACAGGGCTCGGAAAGCTCCTCTTTGCATTCTTTAAGCACCCTGGCAAACACTTCATCCGGCCCTGGAGATTTGTTTGGTTTGAGTTTAACTATTTGTTTAATTACAACCTCCCTGGTAACTGCTAAACTAGTCAACCTGTCCTCGTCCCCACCCACATATACTTGTTCGGCTGAAGGCATATTGTTAAGTTCCTCTTTTGTAAATACAGATATAAAATATTTATTAAAAATACTACTCATCTCATAATCATTATCTGTTATTTGACCTGTCTCAGTTTTTAATGGACCTATCCTTTCCCTAATCTTTATCCGGTATAACTGGAAAAACCCTTTAGGATTTGTCTTTGCTTGCTCTGCTATACGAACTTCATAGTTTCTTTTTGCTTTCCTTATCTCTTTTTTAGTATTTCTAACTAGTTGTACGAATTCCTGTTCTAAACTGATTTCCCCGTTCTTAATCCTTTTGTACCACGCTCTTTTTTACCTATAAGGTTCTTCAGATCCTTTGTTATCCACTTTGGATCATTAGTATTCGATCTATTCAATATATATGGTATACTACATTCCTGGGCTTCGCTTAGAATATTTTAAATAGGTATATTTTGAGTCCACATCGAAAAACCCTTTTACGTCACCTATCGCTGGGTTCACGTCTAGCTCCAAGACCGGCCCACACCCCATACCCAAGACTTTCCAATCTATTTGACTCAATAAATTACTTAGGTTATTGAACTCAGCTTTCGAAAATCAGGTACTTTAACAGAATTTTCTCCAACAGGTTTATTCCATTCTATGCTAAATCTGATTTCTTTATGATCACTGTTCCCTAGCTCACTCCTGATATTGTGCAGTGATATATGACGAAATTATACAAACGTGTTAGTGTCACCCCATTCCTGACCCACCCCCCCCCCTCCCCCATACCCGCCAGTGGGTACCGTCACCCAACCCACGAGTCCACCCCCCCTGCCCACCCCCAACCGCGACCGTCACCTCCCAGTGTCCACCCCACGCCCACCCAGCGCCCCGCCCAGCGCCCGCCCCAGCCGCCCGCCCAGCGCCCGCCGATGTCGCAGGTCACGACTGACAGCCAAGCTTCTCTCAGCCAAGAGGAGCCATCAAGCGACCACAGGTACGCCACATGCCAAGTGTGCGACAAGGTGTGGAGACTCAAGCGTAACGGGGATGTTCGCAAGCATTCTCACAACGGAACCAATTGTCCGGTATTGTGCGCCCTCCCAAAGAGGGGTATCAATCAAGGCCCCACACCAGCAGTCAGGGGAAAACACCTCCAACAGCTTCATATCGACTGAGAATCTACTAGAAGCCATCAAAGCAACCTCGGTTGGAACCTTGCAGCACATCCCCAAAGTTGCCCATCCCCCAAGCAGCAGCCAAACTATCCAGCCTCTTGGAAAAAGGTCAACGACTCCCCCGGAACCATCCAAGCATGGCGCAACCTTCTCCTGTTTGGAAACATGCCTACCTGTCCCTGCAAGGAGAGACAAATCACTAGCTTCCTCAGTCATTATGACTATAGTTTCCTAGAGAGGACAACCAGGGCACCCCTCCCCACCCGTGCCAAAAACGCCCACCGCAGGAAAGGTATCAAAAGCAGAACCGAGGCATCCAAAATCAGAGCAACAGTCAGCAAGATAATAGAAGAAGGCAACACAAATAGGGGCATTCAGAGTCATCACCAGTGAAGACAGTGTGTCTTCACTGGTGATGTAACTGTTAGTAGATAGTGGTGATGTGAATTGATTTTGAGGAAGGAGATGATAAAGGTATGTGTTTGAGGAGACAGGAATTGGCAAAATGATCAGGGAAAGAGAAGGGCCTCAAATAACAATTCACTTAGGGTATGTTACACTAACAGTAGAAGTCTAAGAAATAAAATAAACGAATTAACTTCTCTTGTCTGCACAGAAAAAATAGATATTATCGCGCTTACCAAAACGTGGATGAATGTAGAAAATAGAGAACTATTAGCTGAATATCAAATAATTGGATTTAAACTGTTTCACACAGATATTTTAGACGAGGAGGGGAAGTAGCCATATATGTTAGGGACAATTTGAAATGTAGTCTCAAAGAGCGAATCAAATCTGAGCCACACACAGAAACTATTTGGGTAGAATTAAACGAAAAGCAAATAATATTATAATAGGAGTAATATATAGGCCACCAAATTTAGACAGAATGGAAGCAAGATAAGCATCTATGGGATGAAATCATCTAGGGCATCTAGTCTAACAGTATTTATGTCAGTTGGTGAATTTATATTTAGTGGTAATAAACTGGATGAACAGAACAGGTGAATAATGAAGCAGAAGATTTTCTAGAATTAATTGACGATTGCTTTCTTACGCAACACATTAAGGAACCAACGCGGGGAAATAATATTTTAGATTTAGTGTTAACTAACAGGGAAACACAAATTAATGACATCGAAATAG
>WNGS01057446.1:0-13189 GCA_020271785.1 Procambarus virginalis
TCGCAAAGGTTAATAGGCACACTGTCAACTCTTAAATCTTACGTTATCTTGCGGTGAAAATGGGGAATCTTTTAAAAACAGTATCAATGTATGACAAATAGAGTTTTCCTAACTTACAACAATGTGGGGCATATAATTCTTCACATATTTCTAATGTCCATCAGGTGTTCACATTCACGTAGACAGTGGTCAAGGCGGTGTCCGTCACTCTCATCACAGATCTGCATCTCCGCTGATCAAGTGTTGTTTTCATTCCGAATCTCCGTGAATATTTGTATCCAAGACGGATTTTCGCTGTTACTGGGTGTATCTAAATATAAGCATAAGCATAAAGGTAACTGCAGAAGGCGTATTGGCCCATACGAGCCAATACGCCTATTGGCCCATTAAATAGGAGCTGCCTCGTATGGGCCAATAGGCCTTCTGCAGTTGCCTTTGTTCTTATGTTCTTATGTTCTTATGTTCTTATACGAGGCCGTTCCTATTTATAACAGAAAATAGATTTTCTGCCCAAAACGCTTTGCGTAATAGTGGCTTTAGGCATTGTACAGTTGTGTCCGGACCACGGTCGTGTGCGGTCGCAGGGTTGGCACTCTTGGCGTCCGCTGCTTGGTGGGAGGTGGAGTCTTGCCCCACACTCTTTGTTTTTGCACGTGGTGATACAGGATATTGTGAATTTGTTCTCGATTGTTGACAGTGTCGAAGAAATGGTTGAGGCGGTATGCCTAAGTGGTAGTGAGGAGGACAGACAAGATGATAACAGACCGTTTGAAGTAGCAATGAACAGAAAGAAACGGAGAAATATTAACAGACAGTGAGAGTGACGATGAAATTTCAAAGAGACCAAAGAATGAGACCCTACTCAGCAGGACTCAAGACAAGCAATTTAATAGAAGGAAGAGGCTGTTGTTCCCTACAACATGCCAATTGAATTTCCACCAAAAGCTGGAGTGGACGGTACGTCTGGCTAAAGAATGTTTGGAATACGAACCACTCTTCAAGGAGGGTCTTCACCGGCCCTACATAACAGTTGGGACTGAACAGGCCGTGGAACGCCTCACGACGGTTGGTTTTGAAAATGTAGTGATGGTTCCTCCAGAAGAAGGTATGTTGCACACAAAGATCATAGTTTTCAAGTTTCCAACTTATTTGGATCCTGACTGTCTTCTTCTTAACAATGATAATGTTGTCTGGGCAAAGAGGAACAGTGTTCGTGGTGACAAACAAAGCCAGGTTGTTGCCTTGGTAAAGGGTGAGGCGCCGGAGAAAATTTTTGTGCAAGGACTAGGCTATAGGAACGTTGCAAAATACGTTGAGGAGCCCATACTGTGCATGAAGTGTTCACGTTGGGGACATATGGCATGGAAATGCCAGTTTGACCCCAGGTGTCGGTATTGTGGGAAAAAACACGACTCGCGAGAGTGTAGAGTCAAGATTGAAAGAAGTGAAAAAATCGTCCCATTTTGTTGCAACTGTCGAGGCAGCCACAATGCTGGTTCCTCTCTATGCCCCATGAAGCCTCATCTGAAAGAGACTAGGACGGGTCCTACAAGCAGGATAGATGTATCCTCGCAGCAAGGAAAGATTGTGCAAGAGGAACATGGAGGAAACAGCTAGAAGCCAACGGCAGCCCCTATGATCAATGTGTGGGAGAAAGGGGCGGAGAAAATAAAGGCGAGCCTAGGGAAAGTAAATCATGCAGTGGAAAAAACTGAAACCTTGTGAGGACAAGGTTCAGGACAATATGGTCACCTCTGAGGTTGGTAATCAAATTTTGGAGTATCTAAAAAAACTAGATAAGAGGATTGAGGCATTGGAAAAATTGGCTATGGAAGGTAGACGGGGTGAAGATGGTGGTGAAACAGGACGTGTAATTGAAAGTAAAACAGGACGTGAAATGGAAAGTGAAACGTGCGTAGAAGAAAGTAATGATGTGCATGACGTAACGATGATAGAGGATAGTCAGGAGAATACACTTTCTAGTAGTGTTAGCGTGTTCAACCTCCTGTTGTGACAAATGTTGAAAGAAAGGTTAAAGTAAAACGGTATACAGAAATAACAAAGAAAATAGATATGAATAATATTACCTTCGATGTTAGTAGTAGTTGTGCAAGTGAGGAGAAAGAAAAAATGTTACGGTGTTGGAAGGAAGTTTCTAAGGTACTCTCGTATCTCATGGAATGTGACGGACAGGGCAAAGGTAGTTTTATTATTAATCATGGATGAAAGTAAATTGAGAATATTATCTTGGAACGTTAATGGATTAAAAACTAGAGCGGTGGATGTACACTATTATACTCTTAGAGAGGATATTGACATAGTAGCACTCCAGGAAACTGGGGATAGGGATGGTAGCATTCTGAGGCTAAATGGCTATAGAGGTTTTCACTTATATGCTGATGGAGGAACTAGGGGGGTCTCATGTTATGTCAAAAGTACCATACCTGCCGAGATAACTGGAATCCCTCAGAGATATAGAGGTATTGAAAGTATTAGCTTGCGGATACAATTAAAGGACCGAGAGTTAAATTTCATTAATCTATACATCTCTGATAGCTCCCTTGATTTAAGATACTTGCCAGATTCCTTCTTTTCTGAAGATACACTTGTGGTAGGGGATTTTAATGCCAGACATCCAGCTTTAGGATCAAGGGGTAAAGCAAATAGGAATGGTTGCAGATGGTACCAGTTTTTGCAGGAACATGAAGATGTTCAACTGCTGGGCGAGCCCTATCCTACTCATTTGAGGGGAGGGAGATTAGATTATGCTTGTTTGATAAATGCTGAGGGCATAGAGGGGAATTGTCTTACTGTGGATGAAATGCTAAGTGATCATTTTGCATTACAAATACAGCTTAAACTAGATAAAAAGCATGCCTGCCTTCAGAGGAAAAGGTTAAAGTTTAATGAGGGAGAATTAAGGGGTCTTGTTGGCCATATTAAGTCTTGGTATGATACTTATAAGCCAGTTTCGGCAGAAGCATTTTATGAAGATTTAATTAAGGAGGTAGATGTATTTAATGCAACATTGAACCGGAAAACATCTAGTATAAAAAAGCATCCCCCCAGAAAAGAAAATTATACACATGACAAGATGCTTAAGGGGTGGACATTAACAATGAGGAGAGCTCACAGGAATTGGAATAGGAATGGTAGGACTGAGGAAGGGAAGAATGCTTTACTGGCAGTTGCTAGGCTGTGTGGGGAGAAGAGAAAGGAAATTAGGAGCAAGTATTGGCAGGAGTTTGCAGAGAAAGTTGGGAGTAACAGAAACTTGAAGGAAATCTGGCAAGACGTAAATAAAATAAGGGGTAAAAAGCATAATTTTGTTGCACATCCTGACCCGCAAGGAATTGCAAATGGTCTCGTAAATAAATGGGCGGAAGCTGCCAAACTTAGTTCATTACCCGCTGTAACGAGAGAGTCATTAGATTCTTGGAAAGATCTAAGAAAGGATTTTATACTTACAGCAGGTAACAGTGGTGATGTCACTTGCACAGGTATTACCAGAGAAGAACTAATAACGGCGATTAAAGTTGGGAAATCTACCGCCCCTGGGGAGGATGGAGTAACTTATGAAATACTTAATGAACTTGCCATTATGACGAAAAGCCCACTTTTAGACCTCTTTAATATTAGTTATAAAGAGGGCAGTATTCCCAGTAAATGGGAAAAAGCTATGATCATCCCTATCCCTAAAGCCAATGGAGAGTACAGACCTGTGTCTTTAACCTCGTGTTTTTGTAAAATGATGGAGAGGATCATTTTAAATAGACTTTTATATATAATAGGTGATCAGCTGTCTAGTAATTTGTTCGGGTTCCTCAAAGGAAAAAGTACCTCTGATTGTATTATTAAATGTCTAGCTAATGAAAATGATTATTATAGAATTTTTATTGATTTACAAGGAGCTTTTGATAAAGCCAACAAAGAGGTTATTTTATATGAATTAGCTGGTCTTGGTGTTAAAGGGAGATTATTGCGCTGGATAAGGGATTATCTTTACGAAAGGAAGGCTCAGGTGTGGTATCAAGGTTGTATGTCAGGTGTGAGGTCTTTTGAACTCGGCACACCTCAGGGAGGAGTGTTGAGTCCCACCCTGTTTAATGTACTAATGAATAAGATAGCATCTGAGAGATACTCGAATGGGGTAACTCCGATCATATATGCCGATGATATTTTGTTTCAGGGGAAAGATATTTCAAAGGTTCAAACAGTGTTGGACAATTTCGGAAACCTGTGTCACCACATGGGACTGTGGTTAATGAAAACAAAACTAAGTTTGAATGTAGAAGTCGGAGGCCCATTATATTGAAAATAAACGGTAAAAATAGAGAGAGAGTTAATATATATAAATATTTAGGCATATATGTTGGATATACCCATGAGAGTTTGGAAGCTGAGATGAACAGACTGTTGGGTCAATGTCGGAAGAGATTACAACCTCTGAAGGCCTTGGCATGCTGTGGAAAGGGAGTGGGAGTCCCTGTGCTACGAATGATATACTTGAGTACTGTAAGATCTCTTATTGATTATGCTGCACCTGTCATTTCTTGTTTTGGTAAAGGTAGGATGGGCAAGTTGGAAAAGGTACAAAATGAAGCCATGAGAATTATCTTAGGATACCTGGTTGATGGGGTTCTGTGAGTTCTTCTACTCCCCAAGCCCGGCCCGAGGCCAGACTTGATTTGTGAGAGTTTGGTCCACCAGGCTGTTGCTTGGAGCGGCCCGCAGGCCCACATACCAACCACAGCCCGGTACTCCTTGAAGGAAACAATCTAGTTTCCTCTTGAAGATGTCCACGGTTGTTCCTGTAATATTTCTGATGCTTGCTGGTAGGACGTTGAACAACCGTGGACCTCTGATGTTCATGCAGTGTTCTCTGATTGTGCCTATGGCACCTCTGCTCTTCACTGGTTCTATTCTGCATTTTCTTCCATGTCGTTCACTCCAGTACGTTGTTATTTTACTGTGCAGATTTGGGACCTGTCCCTCCAGTATTTTCCATGTGTATATTATTTGATATCTCTCTCGTCTCCTTTCTAGTGAGTACATTTGGAGAGCTTTGAGACGATCCCAATAATTTAGGTGCTTTATCTCGTCTATGCGTGCCGTATATGTTCTCTGTATTCCTTCAATTTCAGCAATCTCTCCTGCTCTGAAGGGGGAAGTGAGTACCGAGCAGTACTCAAGACGGGACAACACAAGTGATTTGAAGAGGACAACCATTGTGATGGGATCTCTGGACTTGAAGGTTCTCGTAATCCATCCTATCATTTTTCTGGCTGACGCAATACTTGCTTGGTTATGCTCCCTAAACGTTAGGTCGTCGGACATCATTATTCCCAAATCCTTGACATGCTGTTTTCCTACTATGGGCAGATTCGATTGTGTTTTGTACCCTGTATTATGTTTAAGATCCTCATTTTTGCCGTATCTGAGTACCTGGAATTTATCACCGTTAAACATCATGTTATTTTCTGCTGCCCAATCGAAAACTTTGTTAATATCTGTTTGTAGTTTATCAATGTCTTCAGCAGAGGTAATTTTCATGCTGATTTTTGTATCATCTGCAAACGATGACACGAAGCTGTGTCTTGTGTTTTTGTCTATGTCGGATATGAGAATAAGGAACAGCAGTGGTGCAAGGACTGTACCTTGAGGTACAGAGCTTTTAACTGCGCTCGGACTCGATTTTACTTGATTGACTGTTACTCTTTGTGTTCTGTTCGACAGGAAATTGAGTATCCAGCGTCCTACTTTACCAGTTATACCCATTGACCTCATTTTGTGTGCAATCACTCCATGGTCACATTTGTCGAATGCCTTTGCAAAATCAGTGTATACGACATCTGCATTATGTTTTTCCTCTAATGCCTCCGTGATTTTGTCATAGTGGTCAAGTAGCTGTGAGAGGCATGATCTTCCTGCTCTAAATCCATGTTGGCCTGGATTGTGGAGGTCATTGGTTTCCATGAATCTAGTGACCTGACTCCTGATCACTCTCTCAAATACTTTTATTATGTGGGACGTTAGTGCAACTGGTCTATAATTCTTTGCCAATGCTTTGCTACCACCCTTGTGTAGAGGGGCAATGTCTGCTGCTTTAAGCGCATCTGGTATCTCCCCCGTGTCCAAGCTCTTCCTCCACACTATACTGAGTGCCTGTGCTACTGGCACTTTGCATTTCTTTATAAATATTGAATTCCATGAGTCTGGACCCGGGGCTGAGTGCATGGGCATATTGTCAATTTCTCTTTCAAAGTCTGCCACGCTCGTGCTGATATCAGTTATATTTACAGGTGTTTGAGTATCATTCATAAAGAAAGTGTCCGAATCTTCCACTTTCATGCTGAGTATCGGAGTGCTAAACATGTCTTCATACTGCTTTTTTAGGATTTCACTAATTTCTTTGTCATCCTCTGTGTATGTACCTTCGCTAATACGAATAGGTCCAATACTGGCAGTGGTTTTCGCTTTTGATTTAGCATATGTGAAGAAATATTTTGGGTTTTTCTTTATTTCTTGAATTGCTTTCTGTTCTAGTTGCCTTTCTTCAGTCTGATAGGAATGCTTCAGTCTCTGTTCGATTTCTTCAATCTCCCTGTTTAAATTATTTCTTCTTTGTATGGAGAGTCGTGTCTGCTTAAGCATTTCCGTTAATTTCTTCCTCCTTTTGTAATGTCGTCTGCGTTCTCTTTCTACATTGGACCTCTTTCTGGCTTTCCTCAAAGGAACATGTTTCAGACAGACTTCATATGCTTCAGAAGTCAGTTTTTCTATTCCTTGTGTAGGATTTTTATTTCTTAGGACATTTTCCCATTGAATGTTTGTAAGTTCCCTGTTTATTTTCTCCCAGTCTATCCTTTTATTATTAAAATTGAATTTATTGAATAGCCCTTCTCGCTTGTTGTTTCTCTTGGGCCTACTACCGTTATTAATGTTAGTTTGCACTTCAATGAGCTTGTGGTCCGAGTACGTAGTGTCTGAGACAGTAATGTCTCTGATTAGCTCCTCATTGTTCGTGAATATCAGGTCCAGCGTGTTTTCGTTCCTAGTTGGTTCTGTAATCTGCTGACTGAGCGAGAATTTGTCACAGAATCTCAGTAGTTCTCTGACCTGTGGTTGGTTATTTCCAGGTTGACTTCCTGCTATAATGTTATTGTTTACTATTCTCCATTTTAAACTGGGTAGATTGAAGTCTCCAAGGAAGATGATGTCTGGTACTGGGTTTGCTAGGTTATCAAGGATATTCTCTATTTTGTGGATCTGTTCAGTGAATTCCTCAACTGTTGCATCTGGAGGTTTGTATATTAAATAATAAGTAGATTCATATTTTCTACCTTGATTCCAAGTATCTCTACCACCTCATTGGACGAGTTCAGGAGCTCTGTGCATGCCAGCTCCTCTTTAATATACAGACTTACTCCTCCACTTTGGTTTTCAGTTCACCCAGTGAGCCAACTCCACGCTGACTTTGTCTCCAGTAGCACAGAGCATCACCTTCACCCACCAGTCCACTCCACAAGTGATCAATTGAATTTCATCATGGAATTCCAATTGAATTATAATCGATCCAGCAATGCTGCTCAGTGCAAGGAAACGGCCATCTATACTGGATACAAGTTTCTGATAGTGACGGCGAGTGGCATCACGTGAATAAGGCTAACAGGACAAGCCACTCCATGACGACCCATCCCCCATAATCACTCCAGCTTCTCCAGCTCTTCCAGCTCCGCAGACTAAATCTCCACTGCCAATCTTCAAAGTGCAGCACACCGAAGGTAAGTCTTCCTACGCCACTGTAGTAGACCTCGAAAGAGAGTACCCCCAGCTCCAGATCAGAGCAAAACCTAATCTCAGAGGTGAATACATTCTGAGGCCTAAAGACGAGTCGGCCGCTACGATTCTGAAAAATTACACAAAATGTGAGGAACTGAAACCTGAGGATAAAATACGAAAAATCATTGTCCTCCACTATCCCTTGCATATGGCCCTTGACCATCTCGAAAAGCTGAACTATGTGGTGTCAGCAGAGAGATGCCAAGTAAGAACCACAAAACAGGAACCCGACAAGTTCTTCTCACAGTTAGAGGACGGATACCGGAGAAACTTGACCTTGGAATCTGGGGCGTATTCCAACACAGGCCTTACACCCCCAGAGCCCCTAAGATGCTTCAGATGTCAGAGATTTGGGCATCACAAAGATGGCTGCCAACGCCCAGTGAGGTGCGGAGTCTGCAGCCAGCCCCATGACACAAAAATATGCATTGATAGACACAAGGCAAACCACCCTGTTCAGGCAAAGTGCCCAAATTGCTCCAAGGCACATCACGCCTGGAACTTGAAATGCCCTGAAAGGCTCAAAAGGCTTCAAACAAACCCCACCACGCCTACAGCAGAGCCGAAGCCCCCACCAAAACTAATACCAGCTCCCCTGCCCACTAAAACCGCGTGGGGTCTACCCATTCAGAAAGAGGGGCACACGGCCCTTCACCATCCGCCATGGTGAAGGGTGTGAAGACCCCCGTACAGGAAAAAAGAAAGATGGAGGACACAAGAATCATGTTCAAAGCAGTCGCCCTCCCATTTCATCCAGTAAGCACACTGGGGCCATTAGGAAAAACAATTCTAGTGTCAAAGTTACCACTGAGAAGGGTCTAAAAGCTACTAGGCCCCAAACCTGCACAGCTTTAAATAGTGCTCCCACAGAACTAGACGCTCTCTGGCCAATGCTCAAAACTTTGGTCACCGAGTTGATCGAAAGTCTGCTGTCATCACATGGAATCAAGCAAACCACAGAGACTCGGAAGACAATTGAGCACAAGCTCAAGAGATTCGAAAATGTAATATCTTCACCTTCAAGACAGCAGGGCAGGAGACACCCCTCTAAAAAACAGATAGCGTCTAGATCGTCGGAAAGCGACATTGATGAGTCAATTTCAGGTCCACTAAGAACCTATACACCAATTGCAACTTCCATGGGTGTTCATCAGACTCCATGGATACCACGGAATTATCAGCAAATTCCAAGAACCTAGAGGTCTAAAGATCCTGCAATGGAATGCGCAAGGACTGCGCACTAAATGAAACACTTGCAACACTTGCAATGCATAGCAGTAACCAAGGGCATAGACATCCTGATACTACAGGGAGCTTGCTTCGAGCCGGATTAGAACCTAAAATCTCAGGCTATCGAGGCTTCTTCCTTCCATGGATCAATGGGCAATCCAGGGGATGTGCAATCTATGTAAAATGTGACCTGATCTCCAAGTCCATAACCAGCCCACCTGATTGTGGAGCAGGGACAGAGGTAATATGGGAGTAACCATTGAGCTAAGACACGACACACTTGAAGTGTTTAATGTGTACAGGTCTCCACATGCCGAAATGGATCTCTCTGTGTTATTTGGACACGGACAACAACAAACACAATCATTTGTGGAGATTTTAATGCCCATCATCGATTGACACTGGGCTCGAAACACAAACGAAGCCGGCATTCACATTGCACACCTACTAGACCAGCTTCCAGAAATACAAATCCTAAACAAGAATGAACCTACCCACATCCAAGGAGGCAGATTAGACCTAACCTCGTTTCAGCCTCCCTAAGAGATGTAGCGACATGGTCAGTTGAGCCCACACTCACAAGCGACCACTATGGGGTCCAAATGATCTTAAGTTAGACCTACCCACTCCACCTCCGCCTCCATCTGAAGCCTGGAACTTTGCTTTAGCAAACTGGGACCGATTTCAAAACCTCATTTCAGAGTGGCATAGAAACTATGATCTTCCCGGAGACATTAATCAGGCAGAACAAGAATTTGTCAAAGCAATGATTCAAAGTGCAGCCAACCACTCAATCCCACTGAAAAAACAGTCCACCGGACACCATAAAGATCATTGGTACTATTGCGAACGTGTCAAAGAACTCAACCATAGACTCAACAGAACAAGAAAGCTATACAAAAAGCATCCAAGTGACCGCAACAGGTCCTTACTTTGTGAGGTCAAGGAACATGTACATCGAGAGACCAGACTAATAAAAGAACAAAGTGGCTGGAATGGTGTTCACACCTGAATGAACACACCTCTCTCGGAGAGATGTGGCAGCAAATCCACCGGGCCAAAGGGAATAAAACACCTAAAGCCCCACACCCCAAGGATCCTCAACAGGAAGCCGAAGTACTGGCAACCAGGTTTGCAGAGAGAGCAGCCAGCAATCAACTTCCACCAGATGTATTAGCAGTACAGACCGGACTAGAGGAAGAAAGGTGGCACAGAATCCTTACAGCATGTGAAGAAGTCTCTGACACTAATGCCCCCTTCACACGGATGAGCTCAATCGGCTAAGAAAAACTCCAAGGATACATCCCTGGAGCCGACAAAAATAACCTATAAATGATTAGAAACCTCGGCCCAGAGGGAGACGCTGCATACCTAAGGTTAATAATTTAGCCTGGACTTCTAAACTAGACTTCAGCTGGAATAGAGCAGACATAGTACCGATCCCAAAACCCAAAGATCCNGACACCTAAAGATCATTGGTACTATTGCGAACGTGTCAAAGAACTCAACCATAGACTCAACAGAACAAGAAAGCTATACAAAAAGCATCCAAGTGACCGCAACAGGTCCTTACTTTGTGAGGTCAAGGAACATGTACATCGAGAGACCAGACTAATAAAAGAACAAAAGTGGCTGGAATGGTGTTCACACCTGAATGAACACACCTCTCTTGGAGAGATGTGGCAGCAAATCCACCGGGCCAAAGGGAATAAAACACCTAATGCCCCACACCCCAAGGATCCTCAACAGGAAGCCGAAGTACTGGCAACCAGGTTTGCAGAGAGAGCAGCCAGCAATCAACTTCCACCAGATGTATTAGCAGTACAGACCGGACTAGAGGAAGAAAGGTGGCACAGAATCCTTACAGCATGTGAAGAAGTCTCTGACACTAATGCCCCTTCACACTGGATGAGCTCAATCGGGCTAAGAAAAACTCCAAGGATACATCCCCTGGAGCCGACAAAATAACCTATAAAATGATTAGAAACCTCGGCCCAGAGGGAGACGCTGCATACCTAAGGTTAATTAATTTAGCCTGGACTTCTCAAACTAGACCTTCAGCTTGGAATAGAGCAGACATAGTACTGATCCCAAAACCTAAAGATCCAGATAATCCCAGGCCCATCTCTCTCCAAAGCTGTGCAGCCAAGACGGCTGACAGAATGGCACTCAACAGACTGGAGTGGAAAATGCCTAAACTGCACCATGATATGTATGCCTATAGAAAAGGGGTTGGCACAGTGGAATGTATTACAACTCTGTTAGCCCACTTGAATGACAGACCAGGAATGCTGATATTCCTGGACCTCGAAAAGCCTTTGAACTGGCTAGCGCCCCAGCTATTCTCTGCTGCCTCATTGACAAAGAGGTCAGAGGCAACCTGCTCTCCTGGACCAAAAACTGTCTCATAAACAGAGAAGCAAGAGTAAAACTTCATGGCACAGTCTCTGAGTACAAAAGACATGAAAATGGTACACCGCAAGGAGGTATTCTCAGCCCTCTTCTCTTCAACTGTTTAATGGAAAGAATAATGAGGTTGAAACTTCCACATCACTGCAGGCTGCTAAACTACGCGGACGACTTTGTCATCATCATAAAAGGAAGGGATGCGGCGCGCCTTGCACCCAAATGCTTAGACTGCATCAGTAAAGAGGCAAAACAGATTGGGATCAAACTCAACCCCTCAAAGTCAAAAGCCATGCCCATAAAAATAGCGAAGCCCAACATCCAACTCACAGTACAGGGTCAACCATTCGAATGGGTGGACACCTATCAGTACCTAGGAATAATCCTGGACACACACATGAATTTTAATGCTGAGGTCACTTACTTGAGAGAGCGAACTGCGGCCAGGACGGCAATCCTCAGGTCGCTAACCTCCCTCTCTGGAGGAGCCAATCTGCAAGTCCTTCGCACATACTATGTACAGGCAGTCAGATCAGTGATCGATTATGCCGCACCTGCACTCACAAATCTATCACACCAACAGTGGAAAAAGCTTGAAGTTGCCCAAAACAATGCTATGAGAGCCGCACTGGGAGCCCCCATGTGGACCAGGCTTGAAACACTTAGACTGGAGACGGGTTTGCCCTCTCTACAGGAAAGAATATCTCAAAGGACAGCTACAATTATCAGTAAGATAATTATTTCTTCTGATCCAATCCCAGTACGGCAGGCCTTGGTGGTTGGACTAGGCCAAAACAATGGAAACTCCGGGCTGCAAGGGCAGGAAAAGTCCTAAACAGACTACATTTAAAAAGCATGATTCTCGATAGAGAGGGTGATCATCCACACCCAAATTACACTCCTTCTGCACCGTGGGAAGAGCCTACTTTCAAATAGTAATAGAAAGTCTCCCAATGAAAAAGGCTGCCTATGATCCGACAATCCTAAGGCGCATAATAGAAGAGCAAATGTATAGCATAGCAGTAGCAGGAGCCACCCACATCTTCACAGACGGATCGGTGGACACAGAATATGAGAGTGCTGGCGCTGCTCTTTGCACGGCCAGCATACAGGCATATTGGAGACTGGGAGGACTAGTATCATCAACCCAAACTGAGCTGTTTGCATGCAACAGCATTCGCATATGTGATTGCACAAAACACTCAAAATGCAATCATACACACAGACTCAAAAGCTGCACTTCAAATACTAGGACAAAAACAGTGGAAAGATAACGTGGAAATAATTACCACCATTTTGTATCTTGGAGCAGTCGCTAAAGGCTAAGGACTCAACATAACCTTAAACTGGATCCCATCCCATATTGGAATCCCATTAAATGTTTTTGAATTAGCTTTTGTCTATGTGACAGTTAATAAGTTTTATTTGTATTGATCACTTTAAGTAAGCTTAAGTGTTTGTTTTTTAATAATTTTCTTTTCCTTGATAGGCAATAATATTCAGTATGAGTTATTTGTTACCAGTTATTTGATTGTGATTTCTATTTTTTCTTTAGATCTGATGATGAATACAAGAAGTATTCGAAACGTTATGCATTTTAAAGTAAAGAATCTGAAACAAGATGTTCAGTATATCCCTGGTTTCCTATTTATCTTAAAATTAAGATTCCCGAAGGGAACATCGATCATAAATGTTCTATATATATATATAT